>JAJOOR010016002.1:0-19590 GCA_036250505.1 Solanum acaule | reverse complement strand
CCATGAAAATGTCCAAACACTTGTTGCTACTCGAAATTGGTTACATGGTTTTTCTCAAACTGGTAATATATTTTTGTGTACATTTAAATATTATAATTCTCAATTTAGTTATTTTTTAATATTTAACTAATTGAAACCTCATATAAATTGCATATGAAAATGAAGATGTTAAGACAACCTTCCCACAAGTTGATTCAGATATGCTTGATGAAGATGATCATGAAGTGTTAGATACGCCATAGGTTTCATGAAGTGTTAGATACGCCATAAGTTTCATGATTTTTTAAGGAGTTTATTTTTTACATTTTTATGGTTGGAATATTGTCATATTTTTTGTGTTTTATCGTGATCATTACAAAACAGTTAGGTTAATATTTCTATTTAGATATTTATACTTTTACTTGAAAAAAAACTTAATAATTATTATAAAGATAATTTTATTTGTGGATTTGATTAACAAATAGTAACATTAACACCATGTAATATTGTTTTGTCGATATTTATGATAATATTTTTAAATTATAATTTATAATTTAAAATAATAATTATAAAAAAATATATAACTTTTAAAAAAGTGGGCTGACCCGGCAAGCATGTAGCCCACGTACTTGTGGATTGGACCGACCGTTTTCTGGCCCACACCAAAAATGGGCTAGCCTGGCCTGGTCCGTAAAATATCAAAGCCTGTATGGGTTAGCCCGGATGGGGTGGGCTAGCCCATATTGACAACTCTAACCATTTTTATCATAATGATGAAATAAGTTATTTCATATATATATATTAGAATAACGTATTCCAAAATTAATTTTATGAGAAAACTTGTTTGCAACCAAACACCTCTCTAGGTGGTAAAGGAGCCGATAGAAGAGAGAGTGACAAAAAGTGGAGCACCAATAAATTAATAAAAATATCTAAACTAGTGAATAATTAGAAGAATGAAATGTTTATTGTATTATATAAATCAAAGCTGTTCACAGCACAAATGGCCCATTAGCTCAGTTGGTTAGAGCGTCGTGCTAATAACGCGAAGGTCGCAGGTTCGAGACCTGCATGGGCCACTTTGTTTTTATCTTAATATAAGTCGAAGTCTTTTTGCAGTTAACTATAGTGACAATAAAATAAAACGCACATATATACAACTTTTATCGAGCATAAAATAAAGTAGAAAATATTTATTTTTATAATAAATCGATTAGGATTTTACACACACATATATATATATGGCCACTTTGTTTTTATCTTAATACAAGTCGAAGCCTTTTTGCAGTTAACTATAGTGACAATAAATAAAACACACATATATACGAAATTTGAGAAAGATTAGAAGCGATTTGGACTGCTTTGTGATATGTGTATATCGCGTTCATTTTTGCAATATGTGTATAATCTATTGTATACCGTGTATATCATTTTTATATCGCACATATTTCTTCATGGATAGATAGATATACATGATACACGAGAAAAATGGAGATATGGTGTGTTATACATGGAGATATACACAAAATATAGTGGGAAATATGAAATTTGGTTCAAACCTTCTTCAAACATGTCCAAATTTGATATGAAATTTCACAGTCAACCTCGAGTTTCAATATTAAAATTTAGTGCACCCTATCAAGGATTTTTCTATACTCGAAACTTGAACTCGAGACTTCTAATTAAGGAAAAAGCATCTCCAATCCAATCCACTGCACCACGTGTTTTGATGATACAATTTATTCTTTCATTTGGAGATAAGGTGATTAATTTTGATTTTACTTTTTGTTATTCTCTTTGTCTACATCTTTAATTTGCAAGTGAGTACAAAAATGACCAGACAAAGCGAGCTTTCAATAAAGTTTAGAGAAGAAAAATCACACTTTAATGATCTTATTTACAACTTGGTAAAATGTATTTCAAGAAGGTGACACAACAACTAAATTATCATGATTCATGTCATATAAAATCGATTATTTTTCCCATGTTACTACTCACTTTTGCATTTAACACTCAATTACTTCCTCTTCCACTTTGCTACTACATTACTATATAATATATTTTAAGCATTGTAATATTATGTATGATATGATATTTTTTATTTGCTCAAATCTACTGAATATTGAATAGAAGTCTTATGTTAAATAGATATTGTGCTCCTCATAATAATAATAGTCAGTGATGTTCTGATGATTCTAATCAGAGTCAACAAGCAGGTCGAATTGACAAAACGATGGACGTTGATGAAGTCGATAGTGCAACATTCTAAGTTGTTCAAGACCTTAAGACTTCACTTATACCTAGTTAAGAGAGACTTTTACGTATAATTGCTCATCAAATTAATAGTAAATATATCAAAAGAGACACAAACATCTAACGTGATTTAGTCAATTGACCTATTTCACAAGAGGAGATGATCAACAATCCACTATATAAAAGAGAGTACACAATATCGAGAGAAATAATCTCACAAATTCACTCAAAATAGAAAGAGGTTCATGCAAGTGTTAACGTAACACTTGTGTCTAACAAATTCTCCTCCTAAACAAAACTCTTAAACCCCTTAGAGTTGTGAATGATGTCAGGTTAGAGGCAATGAACCTCTATATAGATAGAATTATAAACTTTTTCCTATGAGAGAAAAGACTAGTCATATATAGAGACTTGGAAAATCCAATTATGACAAGAAACTAAGACAAAATTGGATGTCATCACCAAATATTTGTTTTAACCTCTTTATTAGTTAGATTCTAACAAAATTCTTATGTTTGTGTATCATATTTGTGTGATTTTCCCTAGTGTGTTAGATGGATCCATATATTATGTAGATGGGCTCAATTGACTCATATGTTATGTTTTGTCCTTATTAGAGTATCAATTTATGATATGATTAGAGGCCCATGGGCTAGAGTTTATGATCTGTAATGCTATTGCAAATTTTCTTAATTTTTTTATTTTTATAAAACAATTTCATTTAAATTATATTTCATGTTTGTTCGTTTCAAATTTCAAACAATCAAATATTATATACAACAATTATAACCAAACACAACTTCGAAAATGAAAATATTTGCAATATTAGGTAAAAACTCATTTTTAAAGATTTGATCTCTGACTAATTATATAACTATCTATTTGTTATATTACTATTTTATTGTAAATTTGATTGTATATTTCAAATAAATTAGTCATATTATGTACAACAACAACATACCCAATGAAATCCCACTAGGTGGGGTCTGGGGAGGGTAGAGTGTACGCAGACCTTACCACATAATATAATAATTAGTCATATTATGTGATTTTTTAAAATTGGAGTATGAATCAAATATCAAATCTAGAAAAAGTACACATTCATATTCTAATATTCACAAAAAGTATGACCACCATTCCAACTTGAAGAAAATACCAAATAAAGTGATGAACATGAAGGAGATTATAATATTTGAACTCAAAAGTTTGGAATTAAATTCGAAAATTAAATAGTAGTCTACAATAAAAGTAAATCCTAGACAAAAATTAAACAAGTAAATAGATAAATAATGTCTCCAAACTCAACTCAACTCAACTCAAACTGTAAAAAGGGAAGAACCATAAGCTAAATGGAATCTACTTTCCCGGGCCGTTCGAGATGGAAGGCTTAGCCAAATCTTCCCCAGTAGGATTGAGCTCATCCCAGGCTTCAATCCATGTGACCATGGCATCAGCTAGCTTGGTGAAATACGGGTCTATAGTGGAAAGTTTCTCCTTGACCTGTTTCGACAGCTCGAGATAGCACTGTTGAACACTTGTGCAATCTTTTGGAAGAGTTGCAGACTGGAAAAATGGAATGATCTCTTCTTGCCAGTAGATGCCTTTGTACTCCTTTTTAAGGTTAACAAAGGGGTTGCTTGCTTTGCTGTGCCATATGTAGGGTAAACCAGTCTTGACACCGAGTCCCAAATGGTCGCATATCACCTATAAATCAGATGACTCAATGTCAGAATTCATTCGTTCTACGAAATTGTGTTTTACTTTCGAAGTTACTATGCATCAACGGCAGAAAGAACGGATATTTTTACCTTGATGCACCAACCAGCCCACATATCGTCGTATCGACCAATTGGCTGACCATCACCCATGAGGCCAAAGTACATCGCAGGTCCAATCAGCTCACGGTCGAATGCCAAATTCATTCCACACATAGGGAACAAAGTGCCTTTAGGAATTGTCATGACAGCATCCACATATCTGGAAATTGTACAGATGTTAAAATGTTAACTAATTCAATAAGCTCTTAAGATTTGATTTATGGGAAAAGTTCATACCTCGTGTTCCTCTCACGTGGCTTAACAAGTTGAGTAGGTGCATCATAGTCGGGGATGTTGAGCCAAAGTCCATGAGAAACAGCTGTGGCAGCACCCTCACGCATACTGAAAGGGTATCCACGAACGAAATCTGCTCCTTCTCTGTATGGATCATACAGAGTGTTAAAGAAATGTGGAGTGGAAGGACATAACAGGTTCTTTATGTGCTGCTCAAGAGCATTGATGTCTTTGCCAGATGGATCTTTGGCCACCTGCACATCAGCAAGCAACAAGAGTTCAACATATGATTATATGAATGATAGACAAAATAAACTATCAGATCAAGGCATTGGAACCATAGTAAGAAGTGAGATTCATGCATGATCAATCGAACCCCTTCGTTGGATTGTCGGAAAATCATACTGAGGCAGCTCAAAAATATGTTCTTGTTCTAGATAGAAGGTCCAAAAACCAGATGGCACATCTATGGAGTAAGCAGTGATTGGAAAAACTGGTAAAAAAGTGTGACACAAGCCAAATATATGGGCCTAAGTTGGAAGACTTCCTTTTTACTGGTAAATCATCCCTTAGATAGGAAGGCATTATTTTAAAAAGGGTTCAATCATTGCATGGGACAAAGTCAATCAACAAAGATCATCACATAAAAACACTCAATTCTAAAAGGAGGTGTATCATTAAGTAATATAGCATAATTACATTACACATAGCTTCAAAGTTCAACCATTATGAAACATAAAACATGAAGCCACTGCAAGATCTAGCTCACATACATCAAGATCAAGTTGGTCCCTTCATTTTTAAAACTATGCAAGAAAATAAAAACAAGTCTTGATGGTGCAAAACATAAAACAAATTGTCCTATAAACTAACAATGTCAACTTAACAAAAGAAGAGATTTAAGCTATCAAAGGATCTCCAAGCACCATATAGTTGCAGATCATAAGATCCTCAATCAGATCTCCTAAGTCCAAATAAAACAAAAACACAAACTTACCAGATCCAAAACAAATCATAAACCAGCTAACATAATTCAACACTTTTTTACTCTTTCAAACCCCTAGTCAAAACCTCAAGTCAGCACCAAATTCAAAACACAAAAAGTTGACAATAAAACATCAAGATCCAATTTTTATCAACACCCACAAAGCAAAACCAAGCTATCACAAAGTAAAAGGTGACCCCACATCCAAAACTCATCAAGATCCAATTTTTCCCAACCCCCACAACACAAAAACCTCATAAACCACAAAAAAAGATGCAAAATTGACTTTATACTCACAAAGCAATCATCATCAATAGTGTAGATATACTTCTTCTTAGACACCATATACCCAAAGCACCTACAAGCAGAGTCCTTAAAAGAGATACAAGATGCCTTTGGTCCAAGAATCCTGTTAATATCATTACGATTATAAAGCTCATAATCAAATCCTTCAGGAACATTAATGATCTTTGAAGGGTCACCATCTTGAACAATGATGAGATGATATGGCTGGAAAAAGGGTCTCCACATCTCCAAGAAATCAAGATTTCTGATTGTGGGTATCACAATATCAAGCTCATCCTTCAGCAATGGCGTTGGTGTCACTGAAACTCCTGCCATGGCAACAATGGATCTGAAAGGAGGAAAAAAGCGGTTCTTGAAGTGAGAAAGAAAATTGGGATGAGATATATATTTATAGAAAGACTATTCTTTTCTTTTTCTTTTTTCCTATTTTAATATCGTTATTTATATTAAAGTCCAATTAAATTTATATATTTAAGATAAAAAAAAAACTCGAAACTTATATTTAAGGATTGAAAAACAGCATGTAATAGTATTGTTGACTTCAATTACCTTAGAAACGTGTCAATTGATAAGAGAAAATTATATTAATTTTTTTTTACCGACAAGAGAATTTGTTATTATGAAAAAATATAGGCAGAAAACACCCTATTCATAACGGTAGAAAACCTACTTTAATTTGAAATAGGAAACTCTATTTTTATACAAATTTTGACTATTTTGACTATAAGTCCTAATTACACAGGAATTCAATAACCTTACAAATAACAATAAATCCTAATTAGATATGAAGTAAATAATTTTTTAAATATAATTTTAATTTTTAATATAATTTCATTAATTAATCAAATTAACATTCGAGAAATTAACAAAAATTTTGAGACGAAAAAAGTGTTATTTGAATTATGATAAATACTCCATTTATTTGAAAATCTTTCTTGAATTTTGTTTCACTATTTAGTAGGGTATTTAACTTAATATTGGATATATGAACTATTTAGTAAGGATAAATATAAGGTATTGCATTTTTGAATTTTTCAATATTTACCAAACCCAAAATTCAATATTCAATATTCAATACGTAATCCTATTTACTAAAAAAAAAGAAATCATACAAATTCATATATATTCCTAAATAAGGTTGGAAATTACTGTTTTATATTAATAATCAAAAGATGACAAATGAGTCACCAAAGAAAAGTAGGAGAAGGTTTAATTTTCTTCATTTTATATTAAAGTTTTTTCCAGCTGCCAACGACTTGCAAACGTTGACGGATCTCTTCTTCTAAAGAGTATCAAAATACAGAGTAGTAAGATCGCGTAGAAGCTAAAAAGTGTCAATATATAATATATATACATCAAAAATTTATATTTAACTATATAATGTAATTTTTTGACGAAGGAGTTTGGCTCCGCCACTAATCGTGGCCAGCTTCTTAGAGGGACTACGACCATTTAGGCTGCGGAAGTTTAAGGCAATATATAACAGGTCTGTGATGCCCTTAGATATTCTGGATCCCATGCGCATTACATTAATGTATTCAACAAGTTTATAGTCTTGATCGACACGTCCAGATAATTTTTGAAATTTCATCGTGATGGAAATAGATGATTAAAATTGTTGGTTTTCAACAAGGAATTCTTAGTCAATGTGAATTGATAACGCATTTGAAATATACGGTATATTCATGATTTGATTAAAAATCAATCCAAATAAGAATGTACACATTCAAATACAATCTTTTTCTCATAATATGAAATTACATATTCAAACGCTAATTTCAAATTCCATGTGGAACGGCAACTAAAATATAGAAAGACAAAGTTTGTAAATTGTGAATAGGAAGAAAAAAGGGGATTTTAATGGTATATTCGAAAGAGACAGAGTGTAGCCAGTAAATACACTACTGTCATGCATTTATATATTTGAAATTACAAGTGACATGTGTTACTCTCACATTTCAAATTGACTTTCTTCACAGGTAATATAATTAGCTTTAGATAAATCACAATTACTAGTAGTACTAGTAAACAATAATAATGCTATCCATCGATAAGGATCGTTGTAGAATGATAAGTATTTTTTCTAGTTTGAACTTATAAAATACAGAGTCATTTTTATTAGGGATATAATACAAGAGTCTCTCATAACACATGAGGTAAATTAGTTCATAGTAAATAAAATGTGTATAAATTATGACTTAATTTATGTACTCCCTCTGTCTCAATTTGTATGTCATTTTTTGTTTTTCGAGAGTAAAACAGTTGAAGTTTGATCGCCAATTTGCACATGAAATCTTCAATTTTTTTAAAAATGAAATTTATATATTTATAAACTACGTAAAAAATACTATAAGTCACAATAATTAATAATTCAAAATATTTAAAAGATCTATGAAAAACTTACGGTAAAAAATAGATTGTTTGAATCTCGAAATTCAAAAAATACCACATAAAATGGACGGAGGGAATAATAATTTTACGTTTACTTTATGTGAGATGGAAATAATGTGTGAAAGCATTTGAAAGCTCACAGACAAGTTTGATTATATGGATTTTAAACAAAATAATTCATAGTGTAGATAGATTATTTTTTTTAATTCTAAATTGAATTATACATGATATTAATACATTTAAACTCTGCAGTTGATTGATGCAATAGTACAGAGTGTTTAGTTTTGGTGTTAGGGAAAAAAAATTAGAGGCTGGAATGGAAAGTTAAAATCTTAATATATAAATGTGTCTTTTAATTTAATCTCATTTGATATTTATGTCCTCTAATTTTAAGTGTGTACAGTAGATACTTAAATTTGTATAGAGGTGAATAAGCAGACACACACGCCCTATGTGTATTATGTCACGTAGAATGCGTATATCTATTATAAATATCAAATCCAGTTAAAAACATATTTATATATTATGTCGAAGTTAAATGTTAAAAATATTAGAGGAGTATTAGCCACGTTCATTGTCCCACAGCTAATTGCGCATCTTCTGTCTGGCCTTAACATGCACTCACATGGCAATTAATTACTTTACAAGTCTTTTGAATCCTAGAGGAAAAGACAAGGAAATATATTATAAACAATATGATATATTAGTTTTTGTTCTTTTTCATTATTGGTTTTTTTCTTAGTAATTGTTGTGATTTTATCTTAGGGTTGGAGATTATCACAGAATTGTTACAATAATATAAAGGGTAAAATAGACATTTGTTATGTAATTCCAATTTTGTAAATCAATCTTTACAAATGTTGAGGTTGGCGATGTATGTCTTGAACGGACTTGTTAAGCATCTATTTTGCTTTTCTTTTGAAGATCGCGAGTGAAAAAGAATTTTGGTGAAATGCTTTTAATGTATCCCCTTCTTACTTGCAACAATAGAAACCAAACCGTTAAAAGACCGCTCACCGGTAAATCCAAAACTAATACTAATGAATAAGATTATTGATTTGGTTATCGATTTACCATTACAAGTCAATAATCGATTAACCAAAAACCTGACTGAATCGACCAATAAACACCCCTAGTTCCGATACAGTAAATCAAACCCGGGTACAAGAAATTTCAGATTCAGCTAGGTGATTCAATTTTCTTTCGATGATTTACGTCCACCCCTAGATGCGATGCGATGCATTGCTAGGGAAGACTCTGGACATACATGCTTATCAATAGGTTTCTAAAGCAGCAAAGCTATATAAACCTTATGTAGGTTGAAACACAGTTGAACTTGAGCAGTTAATACGCGTCAAAGAAAGCAGAGTAAAAATAGTTATCTGACAACTCGAACATGAAGTTGGAAGTTAGTGGAGTAAAAACAGTTACTGTCATTTAACAACATAAGATACGGGTCAAGTAAAAGGACGGAACAAATTGCTCATCTATACAAGCATGACGAGTACCTCAAGCTCATCGGCCATCCAAAATGATTAGGAAGTAGCATTCTGTTTCAAAACCTCAGCTTCAGCCATTGCCATAGGGTCTTCATCCTTTTCACCTTCTCTTTCCTCAGCCATCTTTTTTCTATGCAAGTCTTCTGCTACCTGCATTGCAGCCTTCTGCTCTTCTTGAAGGCGCTTCAGTTCCTCTTCTTGCTGTTGCCTCTCAAACCATGTGTCAGCATCCGCCCAAACTGAATGTTCAAATAAACAAATTAGCATTCAACACAATCAACTCCAAATTACAACTGGTAGATAATGACCTCTTTTCTTCTTTAGCATCACTCATAAAGATAGTTGACAAAAGACATCAAGAGAATTTATCTAACGGATGCAGCTGGAAAATATAAATTTAAGAACGTGTGATGACACACAGGAAATCTTGACAAGTTCCAACTAAAGAATACGAGTAACATGATAATACATTCATCCATTAATTTATTTATTGTGGATGACAAAGAGATTAACTATTTTAGTACTGAAACTTGGATAAGATTCTCTCCTACCTTCTCCCCTTAAATAAACAGACTATATACGTGTTGTACTATATTTGTCATTGAACACAGGCCCTGGGGCTACATGACAATACACTTAACCTGTTCATAATGAATTGTCATGTATCATAGGGCTCAAACTAGACAACTGAATTTAAGTTGCACAAACAGAAGATGGGAATAATAACTAAATATGTAGAAAATTACTCAAAGAGCAAACGGAAAGGCCTCGATAAATGAGATACCAACCATGATATAAGGATCAAGTCTTAAACCAACTAGATAATTCATGTAGGAGGGCATAAGAGTAGTCTATGCTAAATGGCAGGTAATAAGAAGCTTCCCTACTACTATCTCAACCCAGCAGCTCTTTTGAGATGCCAAAAGTTGACCTGAGTGGGTACTAGTGCAAACAAGTTCTAATAATATAGCGCATTTTCATTAAACTACAATAACAACTATGCCTCAATCCAAATAAATTGGAGTTGGATATATGAATCCACACTTCTTCATTTAAGTTCATTTCAAATCATCATACTAAATAAAATAAAAGTGAAAAAAAATATGTTAATAACAATAACAACAATAATAATATTAGAAGTTCTCTAACAAGTCTAAATCTAGTATCAAATTATAGTATCCTTTAGCACTTATATATGGCGTTCATGATAAATCAGACACCATGGATATCAAGAAAAAAGAGCATTTTCATCAAATTAAATTTCTTTTAGCACTTCTGCATGGCTTTGATGATGATTCAGCCCCGACACATTAGGAGAATGACTCAATTTAAACTCGTCATGCACATGACCACTATAAAAATGTTTGCTGCATAAAATTCAGATTTTAATCCTTATTCCGATGGTAAGTAACTTCAGCCATGGTTTGAGAAGAAATACCACCTTATGAATTAGGAAGTAAAGGAGGTTCCCCACCAGAAAATATTGTACACATGATTTTTGACCCTTCCCAAATTTTGACATCAGAAGCATGATTTAGGTATTTCCTCTGGTTTTTATTTCTCCAAAGAAAAAAATGGAAGAGGAACTTAAAGTGAGAGGAGATACCCTCTAAAACATATCAATATTAAGGATATTTAGCTCCTTATTTCTTGCTTACAATATTCTTAAGGAGATCAAATATAAGGAGAAAATAAAAAGGGGGGTGGCACCGCGGTGGAGGGGAAAGAGGAGGTAAGCTTTGTTCATAAATGTATTTTTACATGCACTTAACTCCAGCACTCGTAGTATACTGATAAAATTGACACATTGCATACTGTAAGAACACAGGTAGCTTACGCCTTACAGATATACTACGTTGAGGTAAAACTTACTTTAAGCGGTACTAATAATATGTAATTGAAAAAAATGGAAATTCTTTTCACCTATGTAACAGATCATTCACAAAATCAAGATAGTTAAACGCCTTTCTTCATATCACATTGAAAAACTATAGTATTAGAAGGGAATTTAGTGCATAACAAACTTCAATTTCTCGAGAGAAAACAAAGAGGGTAGAAGGGTGAGTCCATAATCCGGAGTTCAATAGATTGCAATTGGTCCTAAGAGTTAGCTGCAGACAGATAATTTTTGAAAAAAATATTTCGATAGATTTATTCATTTTATGATTATGAGAATCAATCCTACTACTTCTGACCTTCAACAACCTGGGATGGGTCGTCCAAATCATCAGTCCGGTACAAGATGTAACCTTTCCCGGGCAAATATTTATAACGCTCTAGTAGTTCAAGGTCGAGATAGTGTTTGTTTGGCTTGTGAGGTACAACAATTATTAGGAAATAATCGAGTTAGGACTGTAGCTATGAGTGCTAAAGACGGTCTAACAACGACAGAAATGTAAGTGATTGACACAAAAGCTCCTATCAGTCCATGTACTCCTTACTTCTACAATATACTGTATACAGGGCTATGAACGGATTGCAAGGTTATCCCGAGTGAGAACCTCACAACCCGACCCGACCCAACCCAAGCTCATGAAACAATAACAGAGACTAAAACCCTAGATTTAAAATTTAGGGAAAAATTAGGGAAAAGATCAGAAACTTACTTGGCTGAGCAGCCCAACCCTGTTCACCACCCTTAATCTTCTCAGGAAGAGCATAATTAACAGTAAGTACACGTCCATAAAGCTCAGCACCATCCATATTATCCATGGCGGCGGAAGCATCCTCTCTTTCCAGGAAGGTTACAAACCCGAAAGATCGATGCTTTTGAGTCGCATGATCTAATGGGGTCTTCACATCCTTAATATCCCCAAATGGTATGAACGCAGCATGTAGTATTGCCTCATTCACCTCCTCTGCTAATCCTCCTGTAACAATGGTAACCAATTTCTATAACATTGAACCAAATTTTCAACTTTATTAGAGGATTTGGGGGTTAAAGATTACCTACGTACAGAGTGTTTTTCTGTACTGCCTGGTTCATAGCACCTTGATTCTTGATTCTTCTTCAATTTCTTTCAAGATTTGGCACTGCTTTGTTTGTTCATTACTCTATAGTCTATACATACTGTAGGCACAAAAAATTGGCCCATATTTCAAAAGCCCAATAAACAAATTTCGAGTATGGAGTGGTAAGTAATTTTTCATCCATACCATCAAATTCCCCCCCTCGGAATGAAATTGGAGTCGAAGTTGTCTTTGTTAGATAGGTTTTACCCCAATCTGGGACTTCTTGTGAATTCAAAATTAGTTGAGTTTCATTACAGGTACAGAACACTAGATGGAAAATAAAAAAAATAAAGTGAGAAACTACATAATTAGATATACTTCACTATCATATACATTGTTATTATATATATTTTTAAAATATTACGTATCGTACCACTAATTAAGAATTTTCTATCATATATTGAGGAAGATACACTTAAATATATGTATTTTTGCTACTAGATACACTAAAATAGGGAGAGAGGCGAGTGAGATGGAAAGGAAGACGAACGAGATTTGTTATATATCCCAGATATATAGAAGAGTGACGAGAGAGATTTTTTATGTATCTAATTAATATACATGCAAATCTATTTGAATACAATGTATCTAGAACAAATCACATCTAATTTTGATCCCATTTATTTTGAGATACATGTAATTGAATATATATTGATGCACCAAAATGTAATAAGATACATAATATTATAAATTAGAGTGATCTAAGTAATTAGCTTTAAACGTTTTGATGTTCTCCTTTAATTCATTTTTAGTTTATTCATTGGTGATACAAGAGTTGATGTTCTTGTATATCTCCAATGAGTATATGCTTTTGTACATGGATAACTGTGTATAAGTTCTTTTTACATAGGGTAAATTAACCTATATAATAATCATTGTTTTCTATGAGATAGTTCAACTCTTGAAAATTAAATAAGAAATTTTTTGCCTACAATTTATCTATATGTTGTTTGATATTTTAAATTGTAAATTTTTGTGACTTATATTAATTTTTTTTTCATAGTTTCTAAATATGTAAATTGATTTTCAAGAAATTGTAAAAATTGTATGTCCGAATTCCGTATACACGGCAAAATAATTATCAAAAAGAAAAATCAAGAGCTTTTCTTTTTTGTACTCTCATATATGTTTTATCAGAACACTTTCTTAGCTTGAAGATGATTTTTTTTTGGGTAAAAGCGATATTATATATGATAAGATGATATGTAAAATCTAATATGTTTCAAGTGGTTATAAAGTCATGTTTCTACAGCTCTGTTGATCTATTCCATGTCTATATTGTGAGTCAGTCAAATAGTTGGAAGATTTCTTGATACATTAATCATAAGGAAATTTTAATTGAAATCACCTAGCTTTTTGTTTCTGTCGGAATTTGAACTCATAAATTGAGTTCTTTAGATTGATGTTACATTTTTGTAAAGTGAATAAGCTATTGTTATTGAATTGAATTTAGAACTACAGAAACTTGTGTCAGTTAAAACTCTATTGATAAACATGTGCAATTTTAAAGATACATGGCCTTAGCTAATCTTGGTTTTGCTTGAGTAAGAAGTGGTAAGGTAGAAAAATGATTAATCTTAGATGACTCAATTAAATCATTGCATGGTGAATTTGGTGGTAAACTCCAAGTAAATCCTTGAAGAAGCCTAGAAAGTAACATTGTAGTAATTGTTGAGCCAAGTTTCACAGCTGGACAACCTCGTCTTCCAATACTAAATGATAACAAGCGTAAGTTTGAATTAGTGAGAACTACTTCACTACCATCTTCCATTTCGAGGTGGCGCTCTGGCTTGAACTTTAATGGATCCTTCCAAATTCTTGGATTCCGGCCAAGTCCAAGACGACTTAATAGCACTACACTCCCTTTAGGAATGAAGTACTTTTCACCGATGATGGTATCAGAGACAGACACGTGAGGAACATTAAAAGGTGATATTGGATGAAGTCGAAAGGCCTCTTTTATGCAAGCCTTGACATAATTTAGCCTTGGCAAATCTGATTCTTGAACCAATCTATTAATCCCAACAACAGTGTTGAGTTCTTCTACGGCCTTCTGCATTAACTTTGGTTGATTCAACATTTCTGCAAATGTCCATTCAACTGCATTTGAGGGGTTATCCACTGTTGCCAACATGAGTTCCTGTACATTATTTGTTTGTAAACAATATATCATATTGTCATGTCAACACTTTCTGATTAGATGAGAATTAATTTATGTTTTGTATTTTATTTTTTGAGTTGATACATTGTCTATAAATATACAGTCTACTTAAGGGTCTGAATTAGTATAATTCATTGCCTATTTGGTCAAGTTTTTGGAAATCACGAGTGTTTATTTTATATAGTTAAGGTGTTTGGTCAAACATTTAAGAGAATAAATATTTTTGAGTAGTATCAGAAGTTGTTTTTCACAAGCTAATTCTTTTTCTTCAGAAAACACTTTTAAAACCTTGGTCAAAATCAATTATTGTACTAATATTGATAAAAATGCTTTTCAAATTGGTTAGCTAAATATAAATGACTATAAAAAAACACTTTTCAAAATAAGCAAATTTTAAAAGGTTGACCATAAAGATGATCACACAATACAACACAATTCACAATAGTTTAGTAATTGAATGTATACTTACAAGCACTTGTGCCTTAATCTCTTTAACATTCATCAATGGATTTCCATTGATATCTTTGAGCATGATAAGAATATCAAGAATGTCTTCTTTCAAAGTTTTGTTGTGATTTTTCCATATTTGAATCCTGTGATCAACTTCAATATCAATATGTTTTGTTGCTGTAGCATATGCTTTCTTGATAATTGCCTTGTGACCATCCAAATCAAATACACTTAACCATGGTAAGTAATCTGATATACCAAAAGAATGAAGATATTCAAGAAGTGTAAAAAGGGCATCAACTTCTTCTATAGTTTCAAATAAGGCGGATTTCTTGCTGAAAATCATATTCCTAATTACATTTCCACTATAACATCTTGTCACTTTCCTCAAATTAATACTAATAGATTGATTATTGTAAACGAATCGATGAAGGTTGTCAGCCTCTTCATCCCTTTACAACGAAGCCATTGAAATGATGTTGGTGATAGCACATGAGAAGCAAGAATTCCCCTCATTTTCATCCATTGATCACCAATGGGGAGGAAAACAGAAGTTATATAGCTATTGCTAATAAGGCTCGCGGACATACAAATAGGCCTGGATGAGAAAACGGAGTCCTGAATCTTCAAGAACTCGCAAGCAAGCTCAGGAGAAGTTACAGGAATGACATGAACATTACCAAGACGAATGCAAGCAATTTCAGTATCCATTTCCTCCATAATTTTGTGTATCCAATGAATAAATGATGGCTTATTTTTTAGAAAGATTTGAGGAAGGCTTCCAATTATAGGCCATGATTTTGGACTTGGAGGGAGTGGTTTATTGTTTCTTATAGTACTATTCCATTTGTTAAGAATAGTAGAAATGAAGAAGTAATTGTAGATTACCATATGAATAAAGTTTGTAATTTTTATCATAGTTTCCTTGTGATTGCTAAATCTTATGTTTTCCACTATTTATAGGCTCTTCAAGATAAGGTAGTGTAGACAAAGAGGTATGGAAACTAGTATTTATCAAATAAAAAAATATATCATTTTTATTAGAATTGACTAAACATAAAAGTACTCTCTGTCATATAATTTCAATGTAATATGTGGCCTTAGAGAGGCCACGAATATGTAATAGTTACGTTCCCTTTATATATTTTAAATGGTGTGAATACCATTGGAGTGTTAATAGTGATAAACCTATAATAACTCAAAGGGGAAGTTGACAATATGATATATATATATAGAGAGAGAGAAAGAAATGCATCAATATATAGTTGGCGATGATTATTTTATGATGGAGGAATTCCAACAAGGCCAATTGTTTTACTTGTAGTTTATTAATGTGCATGGGCAAAGGGAAATAGTAGTTATTTTGATTATTAGTCACCCATATCTAGAGTTAATGCATTGTGCAAGTAGATGTTTTAATTAGTATATAGATCTATGGTGTGTTTGGTACGAAGGAAAATGTTTCATTTTCTCATATTTGGTTGGCATAAATGTTTTCCTAATCAACTTATTTAAATGATCTACCTTTTTAAAAAAAGGAAGGAAAATATTTTCCAAAATCATTTTGAACCTCACACCTCAACTTTTCATCCTAATTTAAGTCTCGGGTATCGATTCTCAATACTAATCTTAGATTTGACTCCTGATTCTCAATTCGAGACCCGACTCTCAACTTCCATTTGAGACCTAACTCCCAAGTCAAGTGTTGGGGTTGGATGTCAAGGTCGAATGTCAAAGACGGATCCCGTTTTGAAAGTTGGGTCCCGCATTGGGCTCATGTCCCGATTCAAAATCGAGTCTCAAATCAGTGATCGAAAATCTTAAATTGAGTGTCAATGTCAAGGTTGGATCAAGGTTCGGGGTCTCGGGTCTGTATCAGATCTTGAGTTAGGGTCGGGGTAGGGTCAACCGTCAAGGTCGAGTCTCGGGTCAAGTCAAGGTTGGGGTTGAGGCCGGGTCTTGGGTCGAGGTGGGGTCGGGGTCTTGGGTCGAGGTCGAGGTTGGGTGTCAGGGTCGGTGTTGGGGTCTGATCAGGTCGAGGTCGAGGTCAGGTCTGAAGTCTCGATCGGAGTTGGAGTCTAGCTAGTCTCGAGTCAAGGTCAGGGTCGGGTGTAGGGTTGAGGTCTCAAGTCGAGGTAGGGGTTGGGGTCGGATCTCAAGTTGGATGTCGAGTCGGGGTCATGATGCTGGATCGATTATCGAGGTTAGTTTATTGGTCAAAAACTATTTTCCTATAAAATATTTTCTACTCTCTAGCTAAAAATAAAAGATATTTTTAAAAAAATATTTTTCATTCACTAATCATACACTAGAAAATATATATTTTCCACTCACCAACCAAACATGAGAAAATAAGTTAGAAACCAACTTTCAAAATAGGATCCGTCTCAGACATTCGACCCTGACATCACTAATGAAAGACAAAGGTTCGAGGTTCCATAGAAAACATTTTCCTTCCTACCAAACACACCCCTGATTGTTGTGTATTGTCTTGGATCTCATATCACATTATTCACATTACTAATGAATGGCCAAGATAATTGCATGGCTATCCATAATTCACTACTTTATAGTGTCAGGAGATCTTACAAAATAATTTCTGACACTAAAGTTTTTAAACATTCTTAAAATGTGTTCTTCATGTAATCCACACATTTCAATCCAGCACCAAGTGTGTAAGGCCTACAACATATTGATTCCATGGATTGAAGATACAGCTACAACATCAAAGACAACTCACTTTGAAAAAAAAGAACATTATCTCAAAAATGGATCTAAATTCTAAGGGCGGAGCCACGTAAGGTTAAGAGGGCTCAAATGAACGCGGTTAGTCGACTAATTAAAATTGAATCTGCTATAGATTAAGATTATCACAACTTTTAGTGTGTATTTGTCCATTAGTCTTTCCGAATATGATTGATAGACTCCATCTCTTCTTCTATTGGTTGACACATTCCAAAAAGGACCTCACAATTACACAGTGACATCAATAACAACACGAAGAAAATTAGATACATCAAAGGTAGAATACTTGAAGACCACCATAAACTTGACTCGTTTTATTTGAGTATGTTTTAAACATTGAGCATGAGTATATATTTATTGGGAGTAGTACTAAGCACAGATATGGGGGTGAGTTCAGACAACTCACATTCCTCATAAACCATGCAGCCAAGTACTGGGGTAAAGGGTCGTACTTTTTAGACGATTTCTTATCGCTTTTAAGCATAGCTTAGTGGATGTTCTATACCCCGGCAAGGAATATGATAATTCTGGTAGCGTGGGCGAGACTGTATCATCACATAACTCATAGTGATGGTTGTCAGTTAGAGAATACCCCAAATAAGAGTAAAGAACAACTTATTGTATTTTTATACATCATTGAGTTAATATCTTCTATTTTTATAACGCTTTAAATATTGAATATCTTATTATTGTTTTTGCATTGGAGTTGAGTTGAGGTGAGTATTTCTTCCAGTCTTATTTGTTCAGTTATCTATGCTTCCAGTTCTCTTTACATGCTCGTACATTCAATGTACTGGATGTCATTCTACCTACATCTTATTTATGATGCAGATACAGGTGTTCAGGGTCATCAACATGCGTTTCGTTGATACCATTTGCACTCCAGCTAGTTTTGGTGAGCCTCCTTGCTTTCCGGAGGGCTTCACATCTATTTTCTGCTCTGGTTAAGTTGTTGAGGGTTCTGTACCGACATCTATTCTAATATTAGACGCTTCATAGATAGTTAAATGTTGAGAAGTCTCTCATTATTTCCCCTTTTTGTTGAGATGTTCTGAGATTTTGAGATAGTTGATTGTAATTTAATACTCCCTCCGTCCCTTTTTAGTTGTCCACTTTAGAAATGGCACACAGATTAAGGCAATAATGATTAGCACAGTGAAGTTACAATTTTACCCTTATGACAACTTGTCACTTCAAAATTACAACCACTTCTTTGAATTCAAGTGAAATAAATTGGAGGGAAACAACATACACTTTTACAATTTTCAAGAAGTGTAAATAAGGGTATAATAGGAAAAAATTTATTGTCCTTTCTTGATTTGTCAAAATGGACAACTAAATAGGGACAACCAAAAAAGGAAATATGGACAAGTAAATAGGGACGGAGGGAGTAAGTATTTCCAGATGTTCATTTGAGTTAAGTTTTGTTATAAGACTTTAAAGTTTAATTATGCATTCGAAGCTCCCATTTTGCTTGAGTTAGTCTTCCTCTAAGTAGTCAGTCAAGCCAAGGGTTCGCTTGGGGACTAGGGGTGGGCATAAACACCGGAAAACCGAAAAACCGAACCGAACCGAATTATTTTGGTAATTCGGTTTCGGTATTTCGGTTTTCGGTTCGGTATTCGGTACATGGTTTTGTATTTTTCGGTATTTCGGTTCGGTTTTCGGTATGCAATTTTTGTGTAATTCGGTATTTCGGTTTTTCGGTTTACCGAAATATATTAAATTATAATATATATTAATATTATATTAATTATT
>JAJOOR010016001.1:0-18832 GCA_036250505.1 Solanum acaule | reverse complement strand
TCTATATTTTTGTAGATGGATCATCGTTTGTGGATGTATAATATGCATTATGAAACTGGTGCTGGTTTGAAACCTGAGTTTATTGACGGTGTTAGAGAATTTATTGAACATACAATGACACTTGACATTTTCAAGAATAATGGATTGGTTAGGTGTCCTTGTAGTGCATGTAAGTGCTTAAAATTTTATAAACCAGATACAGTTATGGTTCATTTGTACCGTAATGAATTTAAGCCTAGATATTTTGTATGGATTAATCGTGGAGAAATAGATGGATTGAATGGTATGTTTTATAATTCGATGCCTATGGATGAATATAATATGATTGCACCACATGGTCAAATTAGTGTTGAACAGGATAGGGTTGAACATGATAGTGTTCATGAAATGATCAATGATGCTTTCGAGGTTCAAGGTGGGATGGAACCAGAACAACATTTTGATGAAGCTCCTAATGAAGAAGCAAGACGCTTCTATGATCAATTAGAAGAGTCTAGTCGTCCACTATGTGAAGGGAGTCCGCATTTTGTCTTGTCAGTGGCAGTTAGATTAATGAATATTAAATCATATTGGAATGTTCCTAATGCGGCTATGGACTCAATGGTTGATCTTTTGGGTGAACTAGTTAATCCGGAGTTTAACATACCTAAGGACTTCTATCAGGCAAAGTGTTTGGTTTCCAAGTTAGGATTGACGTATGATAGAATTCATTGTTGTGTTAATGACTGGATGTTGTTTTACAAGACTGATAGTGAATTAGAAAATTGTAAGTTTTGTGGACATGCTCGTTATAAGAGGACTCCAGCTGGAAAGATGGTCCCAGTTAAGGCGATGCATTATCTACCTCTCATTCCTAGGTTAAAAAGTTTGTATGCATCGATGAGGTCTGCCCCACATATGAGATGACATCGTGAATATAGAAGGTCGCCGGGTGTCTTGTCTCATCCATCTGATGGTGAAGCATGGAAGCATTTTGATAATGTATATCCTGATTTTGCTAGTGAACCAAGAAATGTTAGATTGGGGTTGTGTGCAGATGGCTTCACACCATTCTCTAATTATGCTTCGCCTTATTCATGCTGGCCGGTATTTCTTACTCCGTATAATCTTCCTCCTGAAATATTTATGATCAGTCCCTACATCTTTCTAAGTTATGTTATTACAGGTCCCCATAATCCAAAGCATATATTGGGAGTTGCCGTATTGGAAGGACAATATGCTACGGCATAATCTTAATGTGATGCACATTGAAAAAAATTATTTTGACAATTTATTTAACACGATGATGGATGTTAAGGGTAAGACAAAAGACAATCCAAAAACTAGAATGGACATAAAGGAATATTGTAGAAGAAAAGAGTTATGGCTGTAGGAATTACAGAATGGTAAAATAGTTAACCCCAAAGCCAGCTTTTCATTCACATTGGATGAGAAATGTAAAATTATTGAGTGGGTTAAAAATTTGAGGATGCTGGAGGGCTATGCTTCAAATTTAGGAAAGTGGGTTGATATGAATGAAGGAAAATTGATAGGTATGAAAAGTCATGATTGTCATGTGTTCATGGAAACTTTAATTCCTATCGCTTTTAGCCATCTACCCGAAAGGATATGGAAATCAATCACAGAGATAAGTCTTTTTTTAAAAGATTTTGTGTTTTGGAAAGTTGTTGGAGAGTAGTTTAGACAAGATGGAGGAAAATATTCTTGTTACTACTACTAAGTTGGAGAAGATATTTCCATGTGGTTTCATTGATGTGATGGAGCATCTTCCAATTCACCTTGTACAAGAGGCCCGCCTCGGAGGTCCGGTTCAAACAAGATGGATGTATCCATTTGAGAGGTATCCATTTGAAACATTCACTAAGTTATTTATATTCACCAAGTCTTTTATTAAAATATATATACATATATACATGCTGAAAAATTGGCAGTTCCAAGCAAACGATTAAGCAAAAGGGAAGGATCGAAGGATCAATTGTTCAAGGTCATATTGGGAGAGAAACTGGTGATTTTTATTCTTTTTACTTTGGTGATGATGTTTCATGTAGGAGAAACAGGTCCAATCGCAATGATGAAGGCGATATTGATCCTTTATTTCCACCGATATCAATTTTTAAACAAAATGGTCGAGGATCTAAAATCGCAATGATGTAAGTGTGCAATCACTAAGTATTTAATATATAATATATTCATGTTATACTAAATTATATTACTTGAAATAACAATCACGTAGGTTTACGATGAATACTCAAGTGTCCAACATTTGCAATTAGTGAAAGAAGTAGCACTTGGACCTGAATCTCAAGTACTGACAATGAATAAGTATTGTGTCAATGGCTTTAAGTTTCAAACTGAAGAAGTTTCTAGGAATAAGAAAACAAATAATAGCGGTGTCTACATACAAGGTGATGTTGATGGTACTAGCCAAACTATTGAATATTATGGTGTCATTCATGAGATTATTGAAGTGAGATATTCAGGTTGGCCTTAGAAGAAGATTGTATTGTTTCGGTGTGAGTGGTTTGACCCATCACATAGAGGCACAAAGGTGGACCATCAACATAATATAATTGAAGTTAAGAACATCACGAAATACAGAAGTTATGATCCTTTTATCATTGCACAAAATGCTAATTAAACAAGTATATTACACTTCATATCAATTGCGTAGAGACAAAGTTGATTGGTGGGTTGTTATAAAAAGTAAGTCTGTGGGAAGAATTGAAAAAGACAATGTCTTAGATGTGGAGTATCAAAATGATGTTGTAATTGTTCAACAACAAGTTGATATTGAATTAGAAACCACACTACAACATCCTCAACACATATTAGAAGAAGTATCTGATCATGAGATACTGAATGTTGAGTAAGAAATATCTGAGAATGAGGAAAATGAATCATTTGATGACGAAGAATAGGACGATAATGAAAATGGAACAACTGAGGAGGAAGAATGAGAGAATGATAGAATTGAAACAAGCAAGGAGGAATAGTGTAGAATGAAAGCTAGCTAGTATATATATGTAAGTGTATTTTGCTAATTTTATTTAATTTATGATTTTTATATATATTATACATGTAAATTTGCATACAGAAGTCATCAGGCGGTGACGGTGATAGACATCGCGAACATCTTGGAGTTAGCTAGACTAAGCATGCTAAGAAGAAGAAGTCTATGAGACCCATAGATCTTGAGGATATTGTAGGATCTATTTCTTCTGCGCCAGAGCACATCTGCCATAATACTCATTTATTTGTTGTTCTGTTTGGTACGACGGATCCTCGGTAATATTATCCTAATTACCGTCGACCAGTCGGTGCTTCATCTATTTCACAGGCATTACCTTCACGACGCTACGAGGACCTACCTTTACAGGCTATTCGTCGAGCACGAACCATATCAGCAGGTACTCCATCTCCCACAGGTACATCTCCTCAGTTATCTGCCAGGAGGATTGGAGATTCTAGTAGCGAGCAGTGAGATGCTATGGCCGGTACGCCTCCATTGACTCAGCTTTTTGTGAATCCTGATGTATCACCCTCGTCTACAGCTACACCTAGTGCTACACCAGATGATACGATGTCTGCTCTAGCTCCTGGACAGAAGGACAGACTTGGTAGAGTCATGATTGAGCCGGATGGATCATCGTAAGTTTGTTTTGTTATCTATTTGTTAGTTTATTTTATTTATTTCTTATACTTTAATATATTATTCATGAACTAACATATTTATTATGTGTTTTGCAGGTGGCATCTTGTAAAGGATGCTTCCCAGGCTTTAAAAGATTCTGTTAGAAGACTCTATACACAGGCTTATCACTCTTGGAGCGAGATTCCAAACAGTATATGCCAGGCGATGCTTAATAACTTTAAGGTATATATTTTTTAGTTAAGTTTAGTATACTTTACTTTTTTTTGCCGATCTAATTAACGTTATTCAATTTTTTTTTCAAACTATGTGTACTTGGGAGTCGAGGTACAATTTGGTCATTGGGACCACATTTGAGAGGAAGGCATCCGCCATGTCTAGGTGGCTAAAGAAAGTTCGGGATAGTGGTGAACGTTCTGATAGAATGTTGCCTCATGTTTTTGATGAATTGGGTCAATATTGGAACACAGACAAGTTTAAGACAATATCAGAACAAGTCAAAAAGGTAAGAGGCAGTCTTAAGAGTGGCTCGTTGCACACCGGAGGTGCAAAGACCATTGGAACAATTGCATGAGAGATGGTAAGTTCTAATTCAAACTTTTAAGTAAATAATTAGTTGATTCATATATATCTTTATAAATTTCAGTTTTTATTTATAGGAAAAAGAATTGGGACGCACTCCCATTGAACTGGAGGTTTTCAAGAAGACTCATATCAGGAAGAAAGAAAATGAGTCGGATCCGGATGTGTGGGTGGAGGAAAAGGCCGAACAAACTTTTGTAAGTTATTTAATATGAATAATATATATTAATAGTGAATATATTTATGATATGTATATATATTGATGTCAAATTTTTATATTTAATATGCAAAATGGCTTTCATCAGTACGTCGCTGAGAATCTAGATAGTTCGGTCCAATTGACACCTGAACTTTCCACCCAGATTTGGAAAGAAAAAGTGATAAGGGGGACACACAAGGGTAGAGTATATGGTCTAGGCTCTCAAAACGATGTAAGATGACTTCAGTCAGGCTTAGAAGGAATTGGATCGTCACGTCAAGCTGAGGCACTTGACGATGTTCAGATTGATGCTATGTCGGCTCAAATAGCTAAACTTGCAGCGGCACTGGCAGAGTCAGAGCGGAGAAGAGTAGCTGAACAAGAAAGCATGAGTGAGACCGTCCAGCAAATCAAAGAACAAGTGATGAACCTCGCTCGTCGACCTACTACTTCGGCTCCCGATGACACCGATGACGATAGTGATGAGGATGATTATGTAGAACCCACTTTAGATCTCTAGACATTTATGAACTTTTTGTAATTTTGAAATGAATTTTGAAAGACTTTGCAACTCTTTAATTTGTGATTTAGATACTTTTTAATGTTATTTTAAGTTTGTTGTTTTATGTTTTGTTTAGATTGTTTATAATTGTGTGTGTTTGATTGGGTTGAATAGTATAAAATTAAATTGAATTGCATTTGCAGGTGGACAACATAAGTCAAAAATATTGCAGGAAAAGCGACGGACAACGTGGTTTTTTCCGTCGCTTTTCTGGGTTTTATTTTTTTTAAATCCCATAAAAGCAATGAACACCGTGGTTTTGTCCGTCACTTTTCAATAATTTTCAAAAATAAAATTTCCAGAAAAGCGACGGATTGCGCCGCCTTTTAGAAATTAAAATAAATAAAATTAAAATAAAACAACGGAGTCCGCCGCTTTTGTTAAAAAATAGTCAAAAAGCGACACAGTCCGTCGCTTTTTGAAAAGTGTCGGGCTAAAAAGCGACGGAGGTGACTGCATCACTTTTCCATCGATTTTGACCAAAAAAGCGACGTAGTCCGTAGCTTTTGGCCGTCGTTTTTTAATTTGACAGTTTTTTAGTAGTATTTTTTTAAAAACAAATAAAAATAAATTTAAATAAAATACTTAAAAATACAATATTATATCAATAAAGTATTCTAAAAGTTTTATATGACAAATAATGGTTGTGATGCCTTACAATGGTGATTGTGTGTGTCAGTTTAGGATGGTGATTACGGAAAACACCTTATAGTATAATGATGTGCAGTAGTGATAAACTGTAGTCATTGGTGGTAGAGGTTGATAATTACAAGTGGAGTGATATTGATAGCTACTGGCAATTAGCGATATATGAGTGTTTGGTAGGAGGAGATGACTTAACTTTTTTGAAAAATATTTTTCAAATCAATTTATGCTCCTTCAAATTAAGGAAAATGACTTAGCTTCAAAAAGTAAGGAAATACTTTGTAAATTTTTTTCAACCTCTCACATTAATTTTTCACCTTAATTCAAGTCTTGGGTATCGATTCATGAAATTAATTTGGGATCCTACTCCTGATTCTTGATTTGGTACCTGACTCTCAACCTCGATTCGAGACCGAGTGTCAAATCCCAAATTAGGATTGGAGATCAAATTCTAAGTAGAGTGTCGAGGATGGATTTTGAGTCAAGTGACGGGATGGGGCTTTTAGTTGGTTGCTAGAGTTAGGTTTTAGTTCAAGAGTCTAGGTCGTTCCCCTAAGTTAGGTATCAGATTCGAGTCCTAAATTGATCGTTAAGGTTAGGTGTGGGAGTCAGACCTCAGTTTGGAAGTTGGGTCTTAACTCGGGTGTTGGGATTGAATCTCAGTTCGAAAGTTAAGTCTCGATTCTGGCATCGGGTCTCAATTCAGGTGTCGGGTCTCAATTTAGATGTCGATGTTGGGGTCGAGCCTTAGGTCGGCGGTCGAGGGAGGGTCTTAGTTTGGAAGTTGGGTCTTGGATCAGGATTGGAGTTGGGTTGCGGGTCAAGTGGCAGGGTCGAATCTCAAATCATTTGTTAGGGTCGTGTCCAGAATTGGGTGTAAGTTCAAATTCTAGATCGATCACCAGGGTCGTGTTCAAGTTTGGTAGTCGAGTGTTGGGTCCTAATTTAAATGTCGGTGTCAGGGTCAAATTATGGTTCGAAAGTTGGATCCCTGGTTGATGTTAAGGTTGAGTTCGGAAGCTAAGTCCCAAGTCGAGGATTGAGTTTGGGTTCTAATTTGAAAGTTGGATCTTAGGTCAGTCATCGGGGTTGGGTGTTGGGGTCAGGGTCGGATCCATGATCGGTCACTAAGGTCGTGTCCAAGTTTGTGTGTCAAGGTCAGGTCCTAGTTCGAATATCTTATCCTAGTATGAGAGTTAAGGTCAGGTCCTTAATTCGGTCTCAAGGTTAGATCTTGGATTGATTGGTGGGTCTTGTTTGGATTGAGGGGTCGGGATTAGGTGGGTTTGAATGTCGAGTTTCAGGTCAATAGTCGAGGTCAGGTGCCGAATCGGGTGTCGGGATCGAATTTCGAAACGGTAGTTGAAGTCGTGTCCCAGTTCAAATGTCAAGGTTGGATTCTGAATCAATTATCAAGATTAGTTTTCGGGCCAGAAATTATTTTCCTAAAAAAGCATTTTCAACCCTCTAGTAAGATGTAAAGATATTTACAAGAAAATATATATTGCATTCATCAACCAAATACAGTAGAAAATCAGTAAATTAATACTAGATAAATTAATAAACTCTCTGAAATAATATTTTTCCCCAATCCCAAATTGGGTCATTGGAAAAAAATCATCAATTTCAATAAGATAATAATATAATATACTTTTAGATGACCCCTATATAAATATATGGTCTCATTAATAATATAAATTAATAATTTCTTAAAATATAAAAATATCTTAGACAATTTAGTGAACTATGGTTCTAGTTTTTTTTGTTTTTTATTAAAATTTAAATCTAATTGAAGCTCATCTTTATCTTTTGTTATTGTATCCAAAAGTTTTGTTATTGCCTTCTCGAACTGCACCAAAAAAATTGTGGAGAGTACTAGACATGATAAGTTCTTCCTTATTTATAATTGGTTCCAATAGTATTGTTTCATGTTCAATTTCATCATCAACATTGTTTTGTTCGATGGTATCCACAATTTCTTCCAAACTCTAGACCTCTGAACATGTATCATTTTCACCCGGATAATCTAAGAAGCTATTGAGATTCATTTTATTGCGGTAACCGAGATTATTAATCATGACCTAAAATTCATGAAGATCGTTTTCACAAGAGGGTTCGTTTGAATTTTTTAAAAATTCATCCCCCAAATGATGTAACCAAAATTAAACTTCATTGAATATAAAAAAAATATCGATTAAATAA
Organism: Solanum acaule; assembly: GCA_036250505.1. NCBI lineage: Eukaryota > Viridiplantae > Streptophyta > Magnoliopsida > Solanales > Solanaceae > Solanum > Solanum acaule. Next base: position 10,993 of record JAJOOR010016001.1, on the reverse strand, counting down.
TACCTTTATAAAATAATAATAATATTATTTCATGGTCCCGACAATATTAAATAGAGAGATTTTACTATATATACTAGAAAATATTTTTCTCTCACTAACCAAACATTATAAAATAAGTTAGAAACCAACTTGTTTTCCATGAAAAACATTTTCCTTCATACATTTACACTTTATTAAGTGCAAACAAATGAGGCATAAAGCTTCTTTTAACATATTAATTCCAACAATTTTTTAAAAACTTTAAAATATAAAGTGAATCAACTTTTGTGAGAAGGATAAATATACACAACTCTAGAGTCCTCAACATTACCAATAACAAGATTCTTATCCTATCAAAAAACAAAATAACATTCAACTTAAGAATAAAATGACAGAAAATTTAGCTAGCTTACATTTTCTGGATATCTCAACTAACCTGTTTAACTAGGGCAATTATTGGATAGACTTGAGATATTTAACATTATTTAATCTCCAATTACATCATAATTCATATACTAATCCATACATTGTTGGGAATGGACAGACAAAAGATAACATCACGATGATTTCGACGGCAACCTTAAAGCAATATTTTCAAACAACTTCGAGAACTTTGAAGAAGTTGGCATGTATATCTACTTCTAGCTATGTGGGGAGGAATGAAACGTCTGTACTCAACTATGATGGTCCAGTCTCTTCAACAAAATAAATATCTGATAGATAAAGGTTTTTTGGTCCGGATCCTTTTTGGAATGGGTCAGTGGGTCATTTACTATTTGCTTTTATTTTTATGGTAAACAACACAAATTTCACTAGGTTAGGGTCTAATTGTTTATTCAATATTACAATTTCTGCCATATTTTGATTTCTAAATACATGCTTAAAAAAAACATCTAATTATGTGTATCTAAATATGAAATGTAACTGAAACACATTCAAAATCTTGCGTTGATCTTTCCCAAATTTCTTCTCAAATTTTTTCAAACTTTTAAATTTCTTCCCATTTTTTTCGAGCAACAGTTCCCATAAATATATATTATCTTAGCAAAGATATATATACACTTATCAGATATATATGAACTTTTAATTATATACATGTGTATATTTTATCAAATACATATTTTTACCACCGTCTGTCTTCCTCTCCACTTTGTCTTTCTCTCCTTTTCGGTTAAAAACTAGAATCTTTGGCAAAAATTCTACCAAACTAGCAAGGAGGCGTTCTGACAGCTTAGATATATGTGTATATTCTGTCAGGTACATATTTTGATCATTGTATTTCATCCTCTCTTGTTTTTATTTCTCTCCTCTCTGGTGAAAGGCTGACGTCTCTTGGCGAAAACTCCACCAAACCAGTGAGCGGACATTTGCATGTCATGTTGTTGACGTACCGAAACTTTCTAGCCATGGTTATTGTTGTTGTAAGACCGTCTCTCCTCCTCTCCTGTCAGAGACCACCATCTACGGTAAAAATTCTTTCAAACTGGTGAGCAGACATTTTGTTTGCCATGGTGTTGAGAAAATAAAACTTATCGACTATGATTGTTGCTATTGTAAGAATCCTTGGAGTCAGATAAGGATTAGGAGAGAGAGAGAGTTTCTTTGGAGTGAAGAAATAAATCAAAGAGATAATTAAGTGAGTAAGATTCTATTTTAGTGAGATAATTAAGTGAGTAAGACTCTATTTTAGATTATTTTTAAGGAGTCATGTATCTCAATGTATCTGACTCCAAATCTTGTACATAATTAATAAATAGTGAGATAATATGTAATTATTTAAAAGTATAAATTGGATTAGTAGATATGGTATGAATGTATGTCTTATTAGGTAGTTGTTTTTAGGAAAAAATTTCAAAATCAAAACATTTTAACATTTAATAGGACCTTAAGCTACACTTTCAATATATTTTTAAAAATAACACTATTTATTTTCTATTAGACCCATTTATGTATTTATTTTTTTTAAAAAAGTTTCAATTAAGAGAATACAAATAAGACTTGACCAACTAGAGAAAATCAGAGAAGAGAATCTTTCAAAATAGGTAAAATTGCTTAAATTTTTCACTTAGTACATTACAAAGATTAGGAGTCTCAAAAATATGAGATTCTCTTTCTTCTTCCTCAAACACAAAAGGACTGACAATTGATATTGAATTGTTAATCATCTGTCTTCCTTATTAATCATCCATCTTCCTCTAATTCAGTTCAGTTCATCATATATTCGTCTTCCTCGAATTCACTTAATTTCAACGCCATAGATCGATGCAGTTTTTAATGAATACGAAACTGGAGGAGTTGAGGATAATTGAAAAAAATATATTGTATTTCAATTTTGATCTTCGAGCTTTACTCTAAAAGGTATTGGGTCAAAACTTTTGTTGAATTTACGTATGATGCAGAACGAATAAAGGGGTTTTTCACATGAAATTTAGTTCCTGCATAAGTTTGAAGATATGAATACACATTGGTTTTAAAATGAATACAAATTTCATGCAAAAAAAAAAACTAATGTAGTATAGAAGATACAACATGTCAAATTGAATTGAATTCAAATACCAACAGTCTACAAACTTGAATGAATACAGTTTCGTACAGTTTCATATTGATTGTGTCCTCCCCACCCCCTAACACACCTCATCTTCACCCTATCCCTAGCCCTTATAGTTCTCATCCCTACCACCTCACGCCCCTACCTTCACACTTACATATCCCTTAGTATATGTCCAGGTTATATACAAAAGCGCTTACGTGTCATCGTCACAATTATTCTTGACTTTTCAATTTTAAAAAAAATTAATTAAATATTTTAAATGGATGAAAATTTAGAAAGATGACACATGTCAGCGTCTCAAAAATACAAAATTAATCAATTTTAAAAATTAAAATTTTAAATTTTTTAAAAATTGTTTCTAAAATTAACATGCAAATAAAAAATTAGTAATCCAAATCTATAAATAGGGCAATAACTTCGTTGAGAAAGTTTGCGCACTTACATAGAGAGTTAATCAAAATGCTGTCAAAGAGAGTTTGAGAGAGTTTTGAAATTTTCTTGGGAGTGCTGCGAATTCGTGAGAAAAGATTGTAAGATTGTAGTTAAGAGTTTTGATTACAATCGAGTGTTCTGTGTAGGATACGTCTAACAAGTTTCTGAGCAATCTATGGCTAAGAGTGAGGGGGAACACTCGAATACGATGTCCGATGATGACATTCCCCTTACTCACTTCGTTCCTAAACGAGTGCGATCTCAACTTCTCAAAGGGTTTGGAAAACAAGTGGGTATTCTCATGGATGATCCTGACTATGATGGTCAATCTACTCCGTCTGTTGTTGTTCCTGTGAAGGTCACTAGGTGATCTGTAAAGAGGTCTTTGGAAGAGGGATTTGTTCTAATGAATTCTAAGAAGCCACATTTGCTCTGTCGGTAAGTCTTCTTGCAAAGTTACACCCATTGATATTCTTGATGATTCGTCTGAGTTTGAGAGACCTAGTCGAAATAGAAAGCACCCATCCTCAAAATCTCTTAAGAAACAAGTCAAAAAGGGTAAGAAAAACACATTGGGTAAAATCACCAAGAAAAATGGAAAAGGACATAGGGAAGTATCCTCTGAATCTGAGTGGGAAAATAAGTCTAGGGATGAGGGGGTTCATGAAAAAGAGGGGGAAGATGTAATCTATTTTTAGTATAGTGGACAAGTATTTTTATAATTATATATAATATTCATTTATTCACTTATAATCGCGCAAAGCGCGGCTATGTTTACTAGTTCAACATTGAAGTAACGACTTGTGACTTAGTCTTAAATGGTGTATAAATTAAGAATATACGAAAATATGTGGTGAATTTAATTCAATATTAATTATTATCAATATAAAAAATAATAACACGTGTCTTTTGATATTTGTGTACCAAATACAATTGGGCTATTTAAAGGACACATAAAATTCTATCAAATATAGGTAACAATTTTTTTATCAACTTTTAGAATGGATTAACACCAATATATGTGAATCGTTTTTCAGTAATTTAGTTTCATTGCATTGTTTGAAGCCGCAAGCCTGCAATGAAGAACGATGAACAAGAACTTTCAAGTCTTAGAATTAGACTAAAACTGTAACAACCTGTTCCCATCGTTATGGAAAAGTCAACGGGGAAAATTTTTGGGCTGAAAACTTTTGGTAGTAACTTGAAATTTCCTAGCCTAGTACAAATTTGGACGAAATCGGAGTCCGTGAGGTCTAGGGAAATCTGGTAACAAACGAGAGGTTTAATATGGAATGCGATTACATGAGTGGATAACTAAGACGTTAAGAAACCTGTACGACTTATGGAACTGAATTCGGGTGAGTAGAACTCCCGAAACTGATCTTAGCGTGAATGGATAGTTTTTGAATGTCATGGAATGAAGGTGTGTTGGGAAATGGGGGTTTAGAACTCTTAAATCGACTCACTGGTTCCATATAAGCCGTTGTGGTAGGATTATTCTTGCCAGGGTGAGGCCGCCATAGCGGGACAGTCGCAATTTAAGTCGAAAATAAACCTCAAAATCATTTTATTCTGCAAGTTTCGACTTTGAGAGCTAGGAGACGACCCCAGGTGCTTTCTTGATAGTTTTCCACCATTCTTGAGGCTAAAGGTAAGGTTTTAACTCCCCGAATTCATTTTTTGATCTGTAGAATGTAAATTTGTGGGTGATCATCGATGGGGGAGAATTTTGATCTGGAAATTATGGTGGAAAAAGCCCTAATCATGGTATGGGGATCAAGGGTTTGATCTAAGGTTAATACTTATTGATTAGAATCCAGGTAATTAAGTCTTGATTATTGATCTTAGCATTATATTGATTGTTCGTAGACCAAGAACAAGCAAAAAATATCCGGAAATTGAAGGATCAAATTTCTTATAGGATTCAAGCTTTGTTCGAGGTAGGTGATGGTTCTGATTTCATGTTTGTGTGATATATGTTTGTAATTGCTTCATTGTATTGCATGTATGTATGTATGTGAATGTTGCATTATAGATCACACTAATCGTGAATGAGGATAATTGAATAATTGAATGCCATGAATCATGACTTGATTGTATGATTATGAGAATGTACTTGTGATTGTGATTGTGCTTGTTGAATTGATCGGGTGTTACGTTTCGACACACTAACTGGGATCGGTTGCCACATACCGACATAAACATTGGATCGGGTGTCACGATCTGACACACTAATTAGGATCGGTTGCCATGTACCGGCATAAACATTGAAACGAGTGTCACAATCCGACACACTAACTTGGAAAGGGTACCACATACCGGTAAACTAACAATTTGGGTATGGGTTCCATGAGAGAACCATTGAATTGGGTTCCGTGAGAGAACCATTGAATTGTGTTGTGTATCTACTTGTGATGATTACGTTCATATCTAATGATGATTGATATTGGAAGATTGTATGTTGCTCTAAAATGATAACCAATGTGTATTATTGAGAACGTGGAATGCTACATTGATCTTGAAAAGATGACTAATATTGTATACTTTCGGTATGTGCCTGTTTTATAATGTTGTGGTTACTTGCATGTGTTTCACTTGGAATAGCCGTGTGATCCTACCAGCACACTGTGGTTGTGTACTGATACTGCACTTACTTGTTCTTTGTTGACTACAAGGCATCTTCAGGAGGCTATTGCTAGACCTTCGCTAGGTGGCTATTAAGCGTGATCGGATCCAAGGGTGAGCTAGTTCTTTCAGGCTGCCATGGATCTCTCTTGTTTAAGTCCACTCTTTTCGGACTCAGACTATTTGTTAAAGGTGTTTGTTCAGTATCGGGGTTGTACCCCTTGTTCTTAGACTTGTCGTTAGTAGAGTTTTGGTACAATGACTTTCAGGTTCTAGGGGTTGTTCTTCCGCACTAGTTTGGCTAGTTTATTTAAAACTTTGGAGTTTATGGGAACTTTATATAATTTTGCATCTAAACCTACTTTCGTATCTTTAAATGCCTAGTTTTTTGTTAAGTTGTTTAGTCGAGTTGTAGTAATGGTTCTCCCACTGGAGGGTTAGTGTGGGTGCCAATCACGACGATCTGGGTTGTGAAAAAGTTGGTATCAGAGCCCTAGGTTCGTTGATCTCATTGTACCAAAATGAGTCTAGTAAAGTCTTGCGGAATGATACGAAGACATCCATACTTTTCTTCGAGAGGCTGTAGAACTCTAGGAAAAACTCACTTATTTATACTCCTTCATGCTATGACTTGAATCCAATTGGTATTTGGGTGATACAAATTTGTATCTTTCCTCCTTCACTCTATGGTCCGAACTATAGCAACAAAAGTGGTAACACCATCACTAGCAAAAGAGGATGTGTATAGACTACCGACAGTTGAATAGGGTCACCATTCAGAACAAGTATCCACTGCCTTGGATAGATGATCTTTTGACCAGTTGCATGGTGCATCAATTTGCTCTAAGGTTGATCTAAGGTCTGGCTATCATCAGTTAAAGATTAGGGCTAAGGATGTGCCTAAAACAGGCATTCATGACCCACTATGGGCACTATGAGTTTCTAGTTATGTCGTTTGGGTTGAAAAATGCACCTGCAGCTTTCGCGAGTTTGATGAATGGTGTGTTCAAACAATTTCTTTATTCGTTTGTTATAGTATTTGTTGATGACATTTTGGTTTATTCGAAAAGTGAGGAAGAGCATGTTGACCATCCTCGTATTATTCTGAGTGTTCTTGGAAAACAAAAGTTATATGCGAAATTTTCTAAGTGTGAATTTTGGTTGACTTCGGTTGCCTTTTTGGGGCATGTAGTTTTCAAGGGAAGGGGTAATGGTAGATCCCCAAAAGATTGAAGCAGTCAGGAATTGGGTTCGACCTAGTTCTGTGACTGGAATTAATAATTTTGGTGGGGCTCGCTAGTTACTATCGTCGCTTGTGAAAGGATTAAGGTCAGATTTGCAGATTCAAGTTATAGGTGACAACATTCGAGAAGTTTTGGTAAGGGACGACTAGATAATGAACACCATTACTTTGGAAAATGCATTTAGTATTGTTGTCATAACATGTATGGGTTGAACGAATGATGAAATTAAGTTATGTCAATTAAGGTTAGAAGATATACTACGAATTCATGGATTGATTGTATATCAAGAAGGGTCAGGATACGGCTGCTCCAATAGCAGCGATGTTTACTTGGTTAAGTTATTAAGTGTGTTAAAATTGCGGAGAACCTGGGCATATGCGGAGGAAATCAGCGAGGCCGTAGAGGCCGGGGAAATGGTAATGCGGGTAGAGGAGCAGTGCAGCTAGGCAAGGAGGTTGCCCGTCGAGATGACATGGCTCAGTTTTATGCCTTTCCGGGCAAGACCGAGGTTGAGGCATCAGATGCAGTGATCACATGTACTGTTATTGTTTGTGATCGGATGGCTAATGTGTTGTTTGATCAGGGTTCTACTTATTCTTATGTGTCTGTGCGATTTACCTCAGAATTTAATATGATTGTGATATACTTGATGCCCCTATCCATGTTTCTACCCCAGTTGAAGAGGCAGTCATAGTCACCCATGTATATCGTGTTGTCCTGTGGTGTTTATGGATTTTCAGATTTGGGTTGACTTGGTTATGCTGGATATGACTAACTTGATATAATCTTAGGCATGACTTGGTTGTCCCTCTATCATGTTGTGCTTAATGGTAATGCTAAGTCGGTAACTCTAGAGTTCCCGGGTAAGGAAAGGTTAGAGTGGGAATGAGCTACAAGCCTAAGTCAGCTAAGGTCATATCTTTCGTGTGGGGTAGGAAACTGGTGGGGCAGGATTGTTTGGCTTATTTACCTCATATTCGGGATGTTGAGGTTGAGTCTCTCTCTATTGAGTCTATTTCCAATGGTGTCAGAATTTAGAGAAGCGTTTCCTACTGACTTGCCTGGTATGCCTCCAGATAGAGATATAGATTTCTGCATTGACTTGGAAACTGGCACACGCCCCTTCTCCATTCCTCTTTATCACATGGCTTTGATAGAATTGAGAGAGCTTAAAGCTCAAATCCAAGGGCTTCTTGATAAAGGTTTCATTCGTCCTAGTGCTTCCCCGTGGGGTGCTCCTGTCATGTTTGTTAAGAAGAGGGATGGTAGTATGAGGACTATTGATTTTATCTTAAGCCATAAAAGGGTGGATTGATACTGGAATGACAAACTTATGGGTAAGGAAAGTTCCATTGAGTATACTTGGGTGAAGGAAATTGAAGTATTTTAGTAAGAAAGTGCGTATAAAATTGGGTTAGTCCTTTGAATTTGATGAGTTTACCTGAGTTTGAGGCGTCGTGTTGATGAAAAGGTTGACTTCATAGTAATAGCCAGGGCTAACCGAGCGTAATGGTAGTAAGAATGTGTGATGGATTGTTGTGGAATGCAACTATATAATAAGATCGTTGGTTAAGTGAATCTTGTATAGTAATTACGACTTGCGAGTATCTAAGGTTGTGATTTTCTAATATTTGTTGAGTAACGTGGTTGTATGGGAAGATTTAAGAGATGGTGGGACACCACTCGAATGTAGTACAAGCTTTAGAGAGAGGCGAGAGAAATAATATTTTATTTGATTGCGAAGGCTAAAGAGATGTCTTCAGAGGGGTAGATAATTGGGTTCAAAGACGCGTGATTTCATTTGTTTTGTTGGCTATGGTAATAGTGTCACAAGTCGTCAGATTGGTTAAAAACTATTGGAAAAGATTTGAGAAAAGAGTGTGAAGACATTAGCTCGAGTGTGATGATAAGTGCTTTGTTTTTGTTTTGAGTTTAGTAATGAGTACAATTGAATTGTTAGCTAAAGATATTGTAAGATCGATGGAGATGCGATCAATGATAAGCGAAGATCCATGAATTCATAAAAAATTTCAAGGTATAAGCTAATGTTGATAGATAAGGGGATTGTGTTATACAATTGAATTTAAAATTCAGATTGTTCATTGTAAGTCTACATTCGTGGTGATATATTTTGTCAAGGCATGAATTTGCAAGGTGAGAAATGATCAATTGTATCATGTATTGAGCCTTTGAAAGGACTTACACCTGGGTTGAGTCGTAAAGTTTATTACTGGTGATTGTTAAGTACCTAAGAAAGGGTTTCATTTAAAAGTGTTGGTTTAGAGTAAGGTAAATGGTCAGAGTGTTCATGATGGTTGTTAGAATTGAGAGTGTGAACTTCAGTGGAATGATGTGAAGGGTATGTGGAGTCAACTTAATGGAAATGATTGGTATCGACTCTTCAAAGGAAAACCTTTAGTTTTATTCAATATTTATTTCATAAAATTGTTATGTGACCATCTATTTCATTTTATATATGGTTGTGAGTATGAGTCGCTAGCTATGCTTACGTGTGTTTTCACTTTTGTAGGTGGATCCCTAGTGGTAGATTAGGTGTACCGATCCTGCGATGTTCTCTTGGTTGAGTGAGATAATTGGGATGACTTGGTTATTTTAGATGACTTATGTGGTTTTGTCTTGGAGTTGTTAAAGTATTTCAGTGGTTTTACATGTACCACCTTGCTTATGAGAGTTTTTAGAAGAGCTACCATGCGGATCTATGGTTGTCCGACAATATTAATATTTATCTAGTCGTTGAGGTCATGTATCGATTATGTGTGGTTGAATGTGGGGATCATTGGGTCCAATTCTAATGTTCTTAAGAGGTAATCTACAATTACTAAATCTAGCATTTTGATAGTGCGGTTGGAGGGTTGTATGATTGGACATATCCCTCGATGAGTATCTAATTTCTAAAGATCAAATTTTTATAACTTAAGCTTATGGAAATTTATGTTGTGAGATGGAGATGTTGATAAGGATTATGATTGTTTGGATATTATGAGTGTGTGTTGGTTGGTTCATGTTCACTTCTAATTGTAGCGAGTATTGATTTGAAATTTTATCATGCTTAAGTGCTAAAGGATTCGTCCAAATGATTGTGTCAAGGTCCTTGATAACATGTTGTAGACATGTGTACGATCAACTTTGGTGGTTATTGGGAATAACTTTGTTGTTAGTTAAGTGTACATACAACAATAATTATCACTCGAGTATTGTGATGACTTCATTGAGGCATTGCATGGGAGGAGGTGTAGGTATTCAATTGGTTGGTTTGAGGTTGTAGATGTGAAACCCTTGGGGGGTTGATTTGGTGAAAGATGCTCAAAATAAGGTGAGAAACATCCAAGCTAAGCTTCTAGCAGACCAAAGTCGACAGAAAAGTATGCGGGACAAGTATCCCCAGATATTCGACGATCCAGATACTTCTCTACCCTTGTTTTAGCCCTTTTCTCCTAGTTTTTTACTCGGGGACAAGTGATGCGTAAATTGATATCTATTGTAATGACTTGTTCCCGTCGTTATGAAAAAGCCAACGGAGAAAAAAATTGGGCTGGAAAACTTTTGGTAGTAACTTGAAATTTTCTAACCTAGTCTAAATTTGGACAAAATCGGAGTCAGTGAGGTCTAGGGAAATCTGGTAACAAACGAGAGGTTTAATATGGAATGCGAATACATGAGTGGATAGCTAAGACGTTAAGGAATCCGTACGACTTTACGAAATTGAATTCGGGTGAGTAGAACTCCCTAAACTGATCTTAGCGTGAACAAATAGTTTCTGAGTGTCATGGGATAAAGGTGTGTTGTGAAATGGGGGTTTGAAACTCTTAAATCGACTCACTAGTTTCGTGCAAGCTGCTGTGGCTGGCTGGGGGCCACCATAGCGGGACAGTCACGATTTAAGTCGAAAATATTTCCCAAAATCATTTTATTCTACAAGTTTTGACTTTGAGAGCTAGAAGACGACCCCATGTGCTTTCTTGATAGTTTTCCACCATTCTTGAGGCTAAAGGTAAGGTTTTAACTCCCCGAATCCATTTTTTGGTCCGTAGAATGTAAATTCGTGGGTGATTATCGATGGGGGGGGGGGGGGTTATTTGGAAATTATGGTGGAAAAAGCCCTAATCTTGATTATTGACCCTAGCATTATATTGATTGTTTG
>JAJOOR010016000.1:0-21942 GCA_036250505.1 Solanum acaule | reverse complement strand
CGGAGTAGGATAGACTCCGGATTCCATACCTTGCTAGTGTGGTCTATGTCGGTTAAGGCCTATTTCCATCATATGGGATGTGCACTCTAGTATTAGATAGGTTCTACAACGTGTAGGTAGTAGTATGGGATGTTATCTATACATGGCACGAGTAGGCTTAGAAGATGCTAAAGTTAGTTCCTTCAGCCTTAGGGCTATTATGTGATGTCCCCTATATGCTTGTGTGTCTCTTAGATGGTTTTATAAAGAATGTTGACTTAGTATGTTATAATGTAATGATAAAACCCTTGTCTATGGTAACTCTTAGGAACACTTAGGTGTATATGAAGAGGTTGTATCGGCGGTCACTTCATTATTCACTTAAGTGTGGCTTATGGTGACTTGACATAGAGGCTTAAACGATAATGAAGGAATTACTTTGCTATATTGTTTATGTATGGTACACGTGTGTTAATGGAGTTGTAAATGATGTGAATATGGTCTTATTTGTGAATGGTGACTTGAAATGTGGGTTTATGCTTGTGGTTGTAAAGGTTTGTTAAAAAATGTCTTAAAAGCATACATTCCTTGTAGATGTCCGTTGTGCATGTTATCATGCATGGTCAGCATACTTAGTACTTATTGTACTAATTCCATATTTCTCTGTTGTTACAAGTGTAGGTGGTGGAAAGTGAGGAGATCTTTTAAGGAAGCTTGGGATATTGACTCTTCTCAAGAATCTTGGTATGTCCTCATAAATTCGAGGACATAACAAACCTTTCTAGTATTTCCACTTAGACTTTGTATAAGACTTATATTTTTGTTGTAAAGGGGCCGTATCCATAAGATTTTCTATTTGTGTCTAAGATGGTACATGATACTTAGAAATCTACTTCTTTCCATTTAAAAGATTTTATGACTATTATGGATTTGTTTTAATAAATAGTGTTTTTATTCCCAACGGTTTTTATTATCGAATGCGATGAATGAATGCCATGGCTTGTATAAGACCTCCGAGAGGTCGAATACGCATGTAACGGCTAGGGGATCCTCTCGGGTCGTTACAAACTTGGTATGAGAGCATAAGGTTTTGGAAATTGTCCCTTAGGATTCAAAGTCTCATATGCTACGTGTAGTAGAGTCTTGTTCATCGGTATGAGTTGCGACACTTCTATGAGCGAGAGGCTATAGGACGGTAGAAGTTTCACTTCTTTCATATTGATATTGTCTGATTGTTGTGGGCTGCCAGTCTTGAGTCATTACCCTTAACGTTTGAAAGTGTCATTCGAGGACGAATGTTCCCAAGTGGGGCATATTGTAACACCCCTCAAAATGAAGAAGGATAAAGTAGAGTCTCACATGGGTTTTATGCATTAATAACTTTTTTAAAATAATGAAGAATAGCCTTTTTATTCAGTTTTAAAGAGTTTGGAATTCAAATGTCAAGGGACGACCAAGACATTCAGAAACTAGTCTTTTACGTGTTGGTGTGTTCTAGTGTGTTTTTCATGCTTTTATCTGTTGTCTGGAGTCTAAAATCAGTGGAAATGACCTTAGTCTCTTAATAAATGTTTTTAGGGTCAAAATGTTCCGGTACGACTCGTCGGGACCACCCTAAGGGTCCCCGAGGAGGACCCCAACCCTTGGCCAAGCAAGCTGCTAAGGCAGCATGAAATTGTTCTTGGAGGGAGTGGTTGTGCGTCGCGGACCTACTCCACCAATGGCCAAAAAGTGGCTCCGCGTTGCGGAGTCACCGCGAACTCTACTATCTCAAAATTTAATTTTTAGAAACTTCTGGGAACACCCCCGCATCGTGGACTTGTTTCCCGACGAAATCTGCGAAAATAAAACTCAAGTTTGACTTGTTTAAAAAGGTCGAACTAAGTGAGGGGTAGTTTGGGTACTTTGGGTTATTATTATTTTAAGTGTTTTTGAGTATTTTAAAGGTATTAAAACAATTAAGAGGTGTTTATGAATTCATTCTTCCAAAATCAAAACCCCAAAGTTCTTTCTCTCTCTAAAGTTCTCTCAGGGTCAAGGAAGAAGAAGGTGGAGAGCTAGGGTTTCAATTGAGGGTTCCCTTCCACCAAATTTTGTTGAGATTTCATAAATTGAGGTATGGTGGCTCTTCATCTAGGACTAATCTTCATCCTAGAGTCAATTTTGAAGGATTTAACAATGTTTTCAAAAAGTGACTAAAAGCTTATTATTGAATTCTACCAAGGGTTCTTGCATGAAAATGATTTGAAACATTGGGATATGATTTGATTGATGTTTGTTTGTGGTTTTTGAAAGAAATACTCCATGAACACTTGTCTTCTACAAATCCCTAAAATTTGCTATGAAGTCGGTCTATTTCAATAAATTCAAAGTTGATGGAATTATGTGTAAAGTGAATTGTGTTGATATCTCTTGTGTTGTTTAATGTTTATTTATGAATAATTGTTGATAATGGATGAATTAAGGGTGGTAAGCCTTATGGATGAAGTATTATTGATTTTGGCTATGGCTTTGGATTATGGTAAGAAACCTTGAACTCTCTTTATTGAATTGATTGTTGTTGGTAGGTTGAATCCACCTTTGGTGGAAGTGTTATATCTTATTATTGTGTGGTATTATTGTGAATTGTAACCATGAAGGCATTGGTGAAGTTGTTGTATAATGTTTGAATATTGTATTATTGTGAATTGAGGCCATGAAGGGCATTATATGAGAGTTTATTATATTGTTGTGTTATTATACACATATGAGGCTATATGTTCAGTCATATATGAAGCTATATGTAAAGTTTGTGTGAAGCTATAATGTGAAGATGTCTAATGGTATTAATGTGATATTGTATAAAGTTTTGTTATGCTAATGTGAAAGCATGTTTCTCTTGAAATGGTGATATGTGGTGATGATGGTCTATGATGAGTCTTTATAAGATGATGTTGTGGCCCCTATGCTAGACTTGTGTATCTTGTCTTGTGTCATGGAAGCTTAATTATATATATGAATGGTTGGTTGGGCTATGACTTAGTAATGGAGCTCTTCCTATAAATGCTAAAAGAGGAATTCTAGGCCAAAACTTGAATTGGTAGACTTAAGCATATTGCCTTTTCATGAGTCTAGCTTTCCTAAGTAAATATATAACCGTGAAGGATGGGCCTTAGGGCGATGTTCCCTTCTTGAGTGAAATGACTTATTTAGAGATGGATGGAACCGGAATAGCATGAAAATCCTTATCTAAGAAAGTCAAATTAGCTATCCTTATGAACCCAGATTGGGTATGACTAAGAAATGGGGACTTTCTTGGGAAGAGGTACTATGAGTTGGTTGAACTAGAAAAGGAACCCTCTCTAGTATATATGTGATTGAATACTCTATGGAAACCAAGGCTAAGCACCGAGTGGATGTGGTTAGGATGGTGACCTAGTTGAGCATGAGATTAAGCACAATGAACATCCTTGGACATCTCTTAAACCATGTGCCAACATGGGTTGCTTTTAGTTCTACCCTAGGCAAGTAGAACAACCTCCACGTAGTAGGATAGACTCTGGATTCCATACCTTGCTAGTGTGGTCTATGTCGGTTAAGGCCTATTTCCATCATATGGGATGTGCACTCTAGTATTAGATAGGTTCTACAACGTGTAGGTAGTAGTATGGGATGCTATCTATACATGGCACGAGTAGGCTTAGAAGATACTAGAGTGAGTTCCCTAAGCCTTAGGGCTATTATGTGATTGTCCCCTATATGCTTGTGTGTCTCTTAGATGGTTTTATAAAGAATGTTGACTTAGTATGTTATAATGTAATGATAAAACCCTTGTCTATGGTAACTCTTACGAACACTTAGGTGTATATGAAGAGGTTGTATGGGCGGTCACTTCATTATTAACTTAATTGTGGCTTAGGGTGACTTGAGATAGAGGCATAAATGATAATGAAAGAATTACCTTGCTATATTGTTTAAGTATGGTACACGTGTGTTAATGGAGTTGTAAATGATGTGAATATGGTCTTAATTGTGAATGGTGACTTCAAATGTGGGTTTATGCTTGTGGTTGTAAAGGTTTGTTAAAAAAGGTCTTAAAAGCATACATTCCTCGTAAATATCCGTTGTACATGATTTCTTGCATGGTTATCATATTTAGTACTTATTGTACTAATTCCATATTTCTCTATTGTTACAAGTGTAGGTTGTGGAAAGTGAGGAGATCTTTTGAGGAAGCTTGGGATATTGACTATTCTCAAGAAGCTTGGTATGTCCTCACATATTTGAGTGAAATACTCCATGAACCCTTGTCTTCTACAAAACCCTAAAATTTGATATGAAGTGGGTCTATTTCTATAAATTCAAAGTTGATGAAATTATGTGTAAAGTGAATTGTATTGATATCTCTTGTGTTGTTTAATGCTTATTTATGATTAATTGTTTATAATGGATGAATTAAGGGTTGTAAGCCTTATGGATGAAGTATTGGTGATTTTGGCTATGGCTTTGGATTATGGTAAGAAACCTTGAACTCTCTTTATTGAATTGATTGTTGTTGGTAGGTTGAATCCACCTTTGTTGGAAGTGTTATATCTTATTATTGTGTGGTATTATTGTGAATTGTAGCCATGAAGGCATTGGTGAAGTTGTTGTATAATGTTGGAATATTGTATTATTGTGAATTGAGGCCATGAAGGGCATTATATGAGTGTTATTATATTGTTGTGTTATTATACACATATGAGGCTATGTTAAGTCATATATGAAGCTATATGTAAAGTTTGTGTGAAGCTATAATGTGAAGATGTCTAATGGTATTAATGTGATATTGTATAAAGTGTTATTATGCTAATGTGAAAGCACGTTTCTCTTGAAATGGTGCTATGTGGTGATGATGGTCTATGATGAGTCTTTATAAGATGATGTTGTGGCTCCTATGCTAGACTTGAGTATCTTGTCTTGTGTCATGGAAGCTTGATTATATATATGAATGGTTGGTTGGGCTATGACTTAGTAATGGAGCTCTTCCTATAAATGCTAAAAGAGGAATTTTAGGCCAAGACTTGAATTGGTAGACTTAAGCATATTGCCTTTTCATGAGTCTTGCTTTCCTAAGTAAATATATAACTTTGAAGGATGGGCCTTAGGGCGATGTTCCCTTCTTGAGTGAAATGATAGACCTAGAGATGGATGGAACCGGAACGATATGGGAATCCTTATCTAAGAAAGTCAAATGAGCTATCCTTATGAACCTAGATTGGGTATGACTAAGAAATGGGGCCTTTCTAGGGAAGAGGTACTATGAGTTGGTTGAACTAGAAAAGGAACCCTCTCTCGTACATATGTGATTGAATACTCTATGAAAACCAAGGCTAAGCACCGACTGGATGTGGTTAGGATGGTGGCCTAGTTGAGCATGAGATTAGGCACAATGAACATCCTTGGATATCTCTTAAACCATGTGCCAACTTGGGTTACTTTTTGTTCTACCCTAGGCAAGTAGAACAACTTCCAAGGAGTAGGATAGACTCCGGATTCCATACCTTGCTAGTGTGGTCTATGTCGGTTAAGGCCTATTTCCATCATATGGGATGTGCACTCTAGTATTGGATAGGTTCTACAACGTGTAGGTAGTAGTATGGGATGCTATCTATACATGGCACGAGTAGGATTAGAAGATACTAAAGTGAGTTCCCTAAGCCTTAGGGCTATTATGTGATTGTCCCCTATATGCTTGTGTGTCTCTTAGATGGTTTTATAAAGAATGTTGACTTAGTATGTTATAATGTAATGATAAAACCCATGTGTATGGTAACTCTTAGGAACACTTAGGTGTATATGAAGAGGTTGTATGGGAGGTCACTTCATTATTTACTTAAGTGTGGCTTATGGTGACTTGAGATAGAGGCTTAAACGGTAATGAAGGAATTACTTCGCTATATTGTTTAAGTATGGTACACTTGTGTTAATGGAGTTGTAAATGATGTGAATGTGGTCTTATTTGTGAATGGTGACTTGAAATGTGGGTTTATGCTTGTGGTTGTAAAGGTTTGTTAAAAAAGGTCTTAAAAGCATACATTCTTTGTAAATGTCCGTTGTGCATGTTTTCTTGCATGGTCATCATACTTAGTACTTATTGTACTAATTCCATATTTCTCTATTGTTACAAGTGTAGGTGGCGGAAAGTGAGGAGATCTTTTGAGGAAGCTTAGGATATTGACTCTTCTCAAGAAGATTGGTATGTCCTCATATATTCGAGGACATAGTTGTTACCTTTCTAGAATTTCCGTTAGACATTGTATAAGACTTATATTTTTGTTGTAAAGTGGTTGTATCCCTAAGATGTTCTATTCGTGTCTAAGATGGTACATGAGACTTAGAAATTCTACTTCTTTACAATTGAAAGATTTGGTGTGTATTATGGATTTGTTTTAATAAAAAGTTTTTTTATTCCCTACGGTTTTTATTACCGAATGCGATGAATAAATGCTAAGGCTTCTATAAGACCTCCGAGAGGTCAAATATGCATATAACAGCTAGGGGGTGCTCTCAGGTCATTACAACTGAGTCCACTTGGCGAATCACCGAAGGGTCTCACTTCTCCTTTTGTTCCAGTGTGTTGAGCCCTAAAGGAAAGGATCAAGTCAACGGAAAAAGGGAGCAATCGGTGCATCACCGAGAAGTTCTGCAAAGCAGTACAATGTCGCCCAATGACCCAGAGCACGACGATGCCGAAGGATGGTGAAAGATGGCGATGAACTACACCAAAGGGCGAAACACCGAGTTGATCGGCGATTCCGACTAATGTCGCCAAATGATCTTCCGCCACACAGATTTTTGAAAAGTTTAAATACTCGTTGAGAAGACATTCTTAGTATCATATTTTATTATCATATTTTTCAATAGAAAAATATAATTTTAGTACTTTCTATTTTGCTCTGAGTTTGAAGAGGGTTTTGAAAACATGAAAAAAAGAGGGTTTCATCTCCAAGGATTTGGACTCGGGTCTCTTGGATTCTTCATTCTTGTCCTGTAACAAGACTTAAATCTTCATACCCATTTGAATGCAAGTTCGTTTAGGTATAAATTTCTATCTCTTGATGTGCGCCTAAGAACCCTCATTCTTGGGGTGTGATTAAGCAAATATGTGTTGATATTATTGTTGGATCTTGCTTGCTAATAGGTTAGATGTATTTTAATGGTGATTTCACCTAGTGGTTATCGTTTAATTTAATGGGTTTTTAGTTGCAAATACAAAGCCACCCATGTGCTTTCGGCTTGCTCGAGAGGGAGGTCGCGAAACCAAGACCACTAGACTGATGGCCTAAGGAGTGGGTCGACATGAGGTTCAGCATGAGAAGGTGAGCCCTAGTCCCATATCCTAACACTTAGCTCGAGAGAGTGAGGGGGGTAAGGCGTAGGTTGGCCTTCATGCGGCAAATGGGTGTCCGAGAGGAACGCATTTGAAACGGGGTAAGTTACCCGAGAGGGAACTTATTTCCATCTAAAGCTTAGCCTAGTCACTATTATCTTGCAAATTTCCTGTCAAGAGCATGTACCCAACTATTTATCTCAACTTATATTGCGGTCACACCCCAAGAACTATTCCCCATACTTGATCTTCTTGTTATATTTGTTGTTTTTGCTATACTTGTGACAAAACCCCCAAATTGTTATTTGACACTTTTGTGTCCCTTTTTTAATTTACAATGTTTTTAATCGATAATATCTTTAGCTACGACTAGTAAGAACTTGATTTTATTTTTCTATTAATTCTAAAAATCGCTCCATTGGGACTCGACTCCAACCCTTGGTTGGGTTACTATATTATTACATGATCATAGACACTTGTACTGGAAGTTATGTCGTTGATTACGTAAATAAACATCAAAATGGCGCCGCTGCCGGGGAGTGGTGTTACTTGAGAATTCTTAGATTAGGAGAATTTTTGTTCTTCTTAGTTGTAGTCTACTTACCTAATTTTTAGTTTTGTTTGTTTGCTCTGTGAATAATTCAGAAAGCATGAGTGTTAACGGTAGCCAAGTACGCCACCAAGATGACATCGAAAATCTCAACGATGTCCAAGAGCCTAACATCAATGGTCCCCATCTCATGGGAGGTGTTGGAGCCATCCGTTTACCCCCAGCCGAGAGAAATGCAGTGTTCCACATAACGAGCACCATGTTGCAACTCTTGCAACTAAAGGGATTTTTCAACAAACTGGCTCATGAGGATCCTCATGAGCATCTTTGAAACATCGTAGATATGTGTGGACCATTCTCGTTCAAAAACATCTTTCAGGAGTCGGTCCAGTTAAGGCTATTCCCTTTCTTGTTGATGTGAGAGGCTTGCAAGTGGCAAGCTAAGCTACCACGTGAATCAATCACTTCTTGGGAGGAGTTGGTGATTGCATTTCAAGTGTGATTTGTCCCTCCCTCGAAGATAATGTCGTTGCGGGATAGCATCCAGAGCTTTAAACGCCTAGAAGGTGAGCCTCTGCACGAAACTTGGCTACGGTTCAAAACGTTGGTACTACAATGCCCAACCCACGGTTTGCCGGACAACATGCTACTTCAATACTTTTATCGAAGTTTGGATTTGGTAAACAAAGGTGCCACTAACCAACTCCTCCTGGAGGCTTAATGCAGCAGCTATATGCAGTAGCAGCCCAGCTTTTAGATGGTATGACAACCATCAATAGAGCATGGTCACTCGTGAGGACCAAGTCTCCCCTCTCATTTCAAACTATCCAAGGATCAAATTGAAAAATACAATGAGAGAGATCAGAACATGGCCAAAATTATGATGCAGTTTGATATTTTATCCAAAAACTTCATGGGAGCCGGCGCCCGTGGTGGTAATGTTGTGGGGGTCAGGAGTGTTAATCCTAAGGAGATGAAGTTTAAAGCCTTGTACAACGAGGAGGTAAATTTTCTAGCCAACTAGGGCAGTGGATATCGCTCAAACTACCCAAGGCAAGGTGGTAACCAAGGTTGGGCTAGAGACGAAGGTTGGAAGGATCGAGATCGTGAATGGAGGGACCGAAATCCAAATTGCAAGGAAGGGGAGTAGGATAGATATGTGCCTCCCCATGAGTGCCTGAAGCCAATGGATTCGAATGGTGGTAGTCTGAGGATATGCTCTCGCGTATCCTCAACAAAGTTGAAGGGACAGACAAAATGCTAAAAGGTATGAAAGAAGATGTGTCTACCCTTAGCCAGACCATTACCTCTCATTCAGTTTCAATCAAGCAGTTAGAGACCCAGATGGTCACATCTCCTCTCACCTAAATTCGAGACAGTCAGGGGCTTTTCCGAGTGATACCATGGCTAACCCCAAGGATGAGGTTTAAAGGTGAACTTGCGTCGTGCCACGATGTTAACTAAGGCGTTGTTTGGGAGGCAACCCAAAACCATTTATTGCTTTATTTTGCTTTGATAAAATAATGGTGTGTTGATTGTGCAGATGGAAGTGTGGAGAATGAACGAAAAGCACAGACTGGTGAGCAATAGATCCAGTTGGCGAATCGCCACAAGGGTCACTGAATCCGATCTTATCTGTCATTTGACTCAAGACATCGTCAACATTGGAATCTGTAAAACTCGTCGAGCTTTGGAAATTATTGGCGAATCGCCAACCATTTCGGTGATCACGATGGAAACCGCCACTTTGACCCACGTAAACCAGAGGTTCTGTAAATTTTGGCGAAGAAACTAAATAATCGGCGCCCCGCCGAGTGAGTAGGTGGGCTTGACTAACGTCTCCGAGTGGCAAAAACTAGACGGTCTTTGCAAGCCAAAGGTTTAAAAGTTTCAATTTCACTCACTTTCCCCAACTTTCATTAGCCCAAACTCACACTAGTACTCTAGTTTTTATATTTCTTGCACCTTTGGAGTATTTTGTCTCATTGATTTATGCGCGGATTCGGATTGCATTGCCACCTAGCTTCTCTATAGTATTTCAATCAGTACAAAAGGTTAGTTTCTTAATACCCGTAATTATTTTGTCAGTATTGTACTCATTTGCACACTCTTTGACATTGTTAAGATCTGATAAACCTCCCTGATTGGATAAAATTAGTTAAGTGTCGATTGTTATTCGATAACCTTACTAAATGGTAAAATCCTATTATTCGATGTATCTAGTTAAGTTAATGTATGATGGGTGGTGTTCGTATATTATGGGTCTTGGTTAAATGTGTGATATTTGTGCTTAAATTATGTTTTCGAGGGTTGCGGGGCCAATTTCAAAAAGTTGGGTCAAAAGTAGGCACGATAAGTGATTCGACGAGCTGTGACGAGCTCGCCGAGCCACTCCGCGGTTCGCCTAAGTACCCCATCTCGCCTTCACTATCATGATTTATTTGTTGTGACTGCTATAACTTTTGGCAAGAAGCACAGAATCTCCAAGTGCACTCACCGAAAGACACCTTAATCGCCCTTTGTCTACACCGCTAACTTCTTCTGCACTGTGACCTTCGGCGGATTGTCTTTGGCACGCTGAATGTATTCGGAGGCACGCTGAATGTATTCGGCGGCACGCTGAATGTATTCGGCAGCACGCCAAATGGATTATCTAGAATTTCTGCAGATGAAAGCCTTTGTTTTTGTTGTCAAATGTGTTCTAACATTATCTCAAAGACCTTACAGATATGGCCAGACCAAAAGTTGCAGGAAGGAACATGCCACCCAGACACATAAGAGCACAACAGTTTAGAAGAACTAAAAAGAGCAAGAGCAAGGAAGCAAAACCCAGTAGGAGGATTCCCATTGACCCTCCTGTCCCTTCGTGGGTTCGAGGGTTCGTCAGCGCGATACTTGCCTTCGTAGCATCTCATTATTTGGATAAAATGGTTGAGGCAAACATCGCTACAGAAGTTAACACAGAGGGAAAAGAAAAAGAAAACCTAAAGCAAACTGACAACATTCTGGGAACTAATGCCCATGCACAGACTGCTACACTAGCTACTGAGACTCTGACAGGGAGAGAGACTGCATAGACAGGACCTTTTTACCTCCCTCTCTGTCTTATTATACTTTTACTTTTGAACACTTTTATTTGCATTTCAGGGAAAATACTTTTTATTTGTAGTGGGGTGAGGCCCACACCTTTTGTGTTGATAGATTCGTGTTTTGTTTATATTTGGGTTTCGTGCTTAAATTGTTTTTACACTGCTTTTGTGGATGTTTGAGCTTATGGATCCCTTTTTGTTTTAAATTATAAAAATGATTTTGATCCTTCTGGAAAATTTTGCCGCCTCTTGTGTGTTGAAAGTGGTTGTTCTTGAATAATGGTTCTGATCAATATTGATGACTTGAATAGTGCTCTCAATTGAACAAACATGAATGTGCGGCTACGACGAGATCAAATGAAGTTGCATAGACAATATGTGAACTCTTTGCATCTTGTTGTGATTAGCCATCTACCGAATTGATTCTCTTGCAATGACCATTGCACACTAACGAAAGTGTGTAGTCTTGTTTGACTTATGTGTCGATGCCTTGTGTGACTAGCTTACTTTGAACCATGCATAAATAAACCTAGAATTTGCCCCGTTAGTCTGATTTATTTAGAAAGGTGTGCTCTTAAGATGATCTTAGGCAACTTTAAAGAGTGTGAGCCAAATTTGGCATATACCTCCTTTGTGGCCTACCCGTGAGCGTGTGAAACTCTTTTGAACACCCCTTGAGCCTTACCTTTCTTTGTAAGAAACTTGATGAACCCTAGACCTTACTTGACCCACTACCTACAATCCTCTTGATTTGTGGTTTAGTGACTAGCCAACTTAGGCCAAAAGCCTAAGTTGGGGGTGTGGTGAAAAGGAAAATGAAGAAGTCAAGAAGTGCAAGAAAAAGTCTCTCTAAACCATGGTATTTCAAAACAAAATGGAAACCCACCAAAATTTTTTTTTTAATAAAAGTGCAAAAGGAATTGGGTTTCCAAGCTATACATGGAGAGTGAATAAAAGGATGACTTAGAAGCACTAGAAGAAAAAGTGATAAGGGAAAGGAAAAGGACGTTTTGAGAACACCACATCTCACGAGGATGAAGAAGTCACTGAGCCTAAATAACCATAACTTTGCACTCAGCCCCAGTACAAGCCTTGAAAAGACCTTTTTTATCTTGAGTAAGCCGAACCGAAAATCGATTGGAAAATAAGGGCAAACCTATGGGTGAAAACATGCATTGTGTTCCTCTTTTTGAGTGTGAGCGTTGCATCTAATTCCTGGTCTTAAATTGATTAGCCTCTCTGTGTGAATATGAAATCATTCTTTGTGTGAGGGCATTTAGATACTTTTGTTGAGCTTGAACTTACATTAGTAGAAAGTATTGTGAGCATGAGAATCTTTGATAATGGTGTGTCACAACTTGAATCTTTGAGTTCACAATTGAATCTTCGCATAAGTAGTCTGAAGTCTTGTTGTGTACACTCATGATTGAGTCTTGTGTAGCACTGTTTGAGACATCCTTTTTGAACAACTGAATTTGAGTTTGCTTGAGGACAAGCAAAAGTTTAAGTTGGGGGTGTTGATGAGTCCACAAATTGGACTCATTTAGGGCTATATTTTAATAGAAATTGTGTCCTCAAATGCATATTTTATCTCAATATCTGATGAAAACCCTTAAGTTTTAGGTATTTGAAGTTTGAAGGAAAGCATGGACACTACTTCGCAAAAGGAACGAAAAGGCTGAAAAGAGCAAGAAAATGAAGGCCTGAGGATTGTCGAGTCCACTTGGGGAATCGCCGAAGGGTATCACTTCGCCTATTGTTCTAGTATGCTGAGCCCTAAAGGAAAGGATCAAGTCGGCGGAAAAAGGGAGCAGTCGGAGCATCGCCAAGAAGTTTCACGAAGCAGTACTATGTCACCCAATGACCTAGAGCACGACGATGCCTAAGGATGGTGCAAGATGGCGATGAACTACACCAAAGGGCGAATCGCCGAGTTGATCGGCGATTCCGACTTATGTCACTGAATGATCCGCCGCAACAGATTTTTGAAAACTATAAATACTCTTTAAGAAGACATTCTTAGTATCAGATTTTATTATCATATTTTTCAATAGAACAATATAATTTTGTACTTTTTATTTTTCTCTGAATTTGAAGAGGGTTTTGAAAACTTGAAGAAAAAGAGGGTTTCATCTCCAAGGATTTGGACTTGAGTCTCTTGGATTCTTCATTCTTGGCCTGTAACAAGACTTAAATCTTCATACCCATTTGAATGCAAGCTCATTTAGGTATAAATTTCTATCTCTTGATGTGTGTCTAAAAGCCCATTCTTGGGGTGTGATTTAGCAAATATGTGTTGATATTATTGGTGGGTCTTGCATGCTAATAGGTTAGATGTATTTTAATGGTGATTTCACCTAGTGGTTGTGGTTTAATTTAATGGGTTTGTAGTTGCAAATGCAAAGCCACCCATGTGTTTTCGGCTTGCCCGAGAGGGAGGTCGCGAAACCAAGACCACCTGACTGATGGCCTAAGGAGTGGGTCGACATATGGTTCAGCTCGAGAGGTTGAGCCCTAGTCCCATATCCTAACACTCAGCTTGAGAGAGTGAGTGGGGTAAGGCGTAGGCTGGCCTTCATGCGGCAAATGGGTGTCCGAGAGGAATGCATTTGAAACGGGGTAAGTTGCCTGAGAGAGAACTTATTTCCATCTAAAGCTTAGCCTAGTCACTATTATCTTGCAAATTTCCTGTCAAAAGCATGTACCCAACTATTTATCTCAACTTATATTGTGGTCACACCCCAAGAACTTTTCCCCATACTTGATCTTCTTGTTATATTTGTTATTTTTTCTATACTTGTGACAAAACTCCCAAATTGTTATTTGACACATTTGTGTCCCCTTTTTAATTCACAATGTTTTTAATCGATAATGTCATTAGCTATGACTAGTTAGAACTTGATTTTATTTTTCTATTAATTCTCAATACCGCTCTCTTGGGACTCGACCCCAACCCTTGGTTGGGTTACTATACTATTACATGATCGTAGACACTTGTACTGGAAGTTGTGTCGTTGATTACATAAATAAACCTCAATAAGACTGGAGCTCCCCAAGGTGAGACACTCAATCGTTTGAAAACCTTATCAAAGAGATCCTTTAACTGCTCGTTGAAACTCTGCTAGAGCCATTATGTATAGAGAAATAAAGATGGGTTGGGTATCTTGAAGGGCGTCAATTAGAAAGTCTATCTCATTGTGGGGAGGAATTCCAGGAAGATCATGGGGAAAGAGTTCATGGAACTCTCTTACAAGTGGAGGTGATTAAAGAGGTGGTGTTTGAAATCTAGAGTCATAAACCATGGCTATGTGATAGATGCACCCCTTAGAGACTAACATTTTGTCCTTAACGTATGGGATGAAACGACCCTTAGGCACTACTGGGCTACCTCTCCACTCCAAGACTAGCCTATTAAGAAATTGAAACTTGAATATTCGAGTCCTATAATCACGTTTGGCATTAATAGAAAACACTCAATCCACACACAGAATGACATCAAAATCTACAATGTCTAATTCGAATAAATGTGCCATGGTGTCTTTATAATAGATAGATATGATACAATTACAATAGACTCTCTTTGCTAGAACAAACTCACTCATAGGTGAAGAGACGGTGAAATGTTCAAAAATTCAGTCGGGACAAGTACAAAACCTTATGGCTACATAAGGGGTTACAAATGACTTTAAGAATACCAGTGACACCATCTAGCGAGTTCTCTTGATCCCGGAGAATGGACGTAACTTACATATGGTTTATGCCTCTGCCTGTTACTGAAATAACACACTTTTGGATAACCCTGCCTATTGGAGCAGGTGAAGAAGAAGCCCCCACTACATTAGTTTTGATTGGGTAGTGTCTAATGAAGTGACCCATCTAACCACACCTTAAACAATCACTTAGGCCATCACAACACTCTCTTGGCTGGTTCCTACCACACTTAACACAAGGTGAGTTTTGAGTAGACCCTTGTGACATACTAGTTTTGAATGCGAGCCCTGAGCCATAAAATTCTGAGAGTTTTGATCGCTTATGTTCTTCGGTGTAGGTGCAGTAGTGATATAACATTTCAAATACAATTCATCCAATTCTAAGTGTCGACGATCGCTAGTCAGTATAAAACCTAACTAAGTGAGTTGGGGTCGAATCCCACAGGGAGCGGTACGTGTTTGAGACTCAATTGAGAAGTATGAATATGGTCAAATCAGTCATAGGAATAGAATTTATCGAATAAAAACATGATTCAAATCAGGGGGTGACACGAATGTCAAATAATGGGATTTTAGTTTTGAAATTATCAACTACAAACAGTGGCAAGCAATACGAAGTAACAATAATGAGATGGGTTCTTGGGTTGTGATTCGATTATAGGCTAATATAGACACATGGGTAATCGCAACTGTTAGGAAATAGTTGTACATTAGTCAGTAAGCTAAGCCATAGACGGAATAAATTTTCTCTCAAACAATTTACCCTGAATCAAGTTGATTTCTCTCGAACATCAACAAGCAAGCAAAATAAGAGCAATCCACATCTTAGTCCATTCACTCTCTCGAGCTGAACCCATGTCAACCCAATACCCACTGACCATCAATCAATAAGCTTAGTTTTAAAATCTCTCTCTCGAGCAAGCCAAAAACACAAGGATAGA
This sequence comes from Solanum acaule, assembly GCA_036250505.1. Classification (NCBI taxonomy): domain Eukaryota; kingdom Viridiplantae; phylum Streptophyta; class Magnoliopsida; order Solanales; family Solanaceae; genus Solanum; species Solanum acaule. Next base: position 6,322 of record JAJOOR010016000.1, on the reverse strand, counting down.
ACTGCATTTGCATCTATAATTCTTAACTTAAACCACAATTACTGATTGAACTCACTTCTACAGAGCATTTAAACTAACAATTAGCAATACCCATAAACTAAATCAACCCATAATCACATAATAACACCCCAAGAATTGGGGTTTTAGCTAGACATCGTAACAAGATAAAAATAGTTACCAAATTGAGTTTCCATCAACTGGGTAAGATTAATTTCGTCTTTACAATGGTCCAAGTAGAAGATTCTCAAAGACCCACTTCCAATTTCTTAAAAGTGAAAAACTTCAATTCTTCAAAGCTAGAGATAAACTAGAGAAAACTTGTCTCAGTTCGATAAATTGAAAATTAGATATGAAAATTCTATCAAGGTTTGATACTAAACTAAATGTTCAAAAATGTATTTAGAGTCTCCAAAAATATGTTGAGAAGAGCCATGATGCAGTAAGTCGGGCTCACCGATCCACTCGGTGATCCGCCCTTTTGTCGATTTCCTCAACCTTCTGCCTTGGCCTTCAGTATCCTCAAGGTCTATAACTTTGGGTGATCCAACACTACATCGTGGAACCACTCGGTGATTCAAAAAGGAATCTCAAATAGCGCTACCCAAGACTCAATCTTGAATGCACACAAAAATTACTCAACCTACTTATGCAAGGATCAATTGTGCACTCAAAGGTTCAAGTTGTGACTCACCATTACCAAAGATTCTCAAGTTCACAATACTTGCTTCAAATGCAAGTTCAAGCTTAACAAAGGTACTCAAATGCCCTCACACAAAGAATGATTCCATATTCACACACTATTATTTAACAATATAAAGCTCTGGAATCACACACAACTCTCACACTCACAAAGATGAACACATGCATGACTTCACCCATAGGGTTTGCCCTTATTTTCCAATCAACACTCACTTCAGTTCACTCAAGATCAAAAAAGTTCTTTTCGAGGTTTGTAACGGGGCTCAGTGTAAAGGTATGGTCACTTAGGCTCAGTGGTTGTTATCCTCATGAAATGTGGTGTGAACATCACTTTCTATCCTTTTCTTCAACATTCACACCCATGCTCGAAATTCACCCTTTTATTCATTTCCCATGGAATATTGAACACCCCATTTCTTTCACAACTTTTACAACTTTATTTCTCAATTTTTTTCATTCTTTTTCTTTTTCATTTTTTCTTTCTTTTTTCTCTTCTCTGTTTTTTTTTTTTTTGTATGGAGGGGTTCCATCTTTCTCAAAATCATGGATCAAGGGAGACTTCTTTGCATTTATGGATTTACCTTCTCTTTTCACCACACCCCCAACTTAGGCTTTTGGCCTAAGTTGGCTATTCAAACAAACCACATTTCATGAGGATTAAGGGTGAATGGACAAAGAGGGGGTTATAATTGCATCAAGTTTCTTCCAAGAAAGGGCTAAGGGTCAAAGGGTGTTCAAGCAAAGTTCACACACTCACAAGGTTGGCCACAACAGAGGTATAATGTCAAATTGTTTCACTTCATTTTTTCTTTCCTTTTTCTCTTCTCTATTTTTTGTATGGAGGGGTTCCATCTTTCTCAAAATCATGGATCAAGAGAGACTTCTTTGCATTTATTGATTTAAGTTCTCTTTACACCACACACCCAACTTAGGCTTTTGGCCTAAGTTGGCCATTCAAACAAACCACACTTCATGAGGATTAAGGGTGAATGGACAAAGAAAGGGTTATACTTGCATTAAGTTTCTTCCAAGAAAAGGCTAAGGCTTAGAGGGTGTTCAAGCAAATTTCACACTCACATGGTTGGCCACAACAAAGGTATAATGTCAAATTGTTTCACTCTTTAGAATTGCTGCCTAAGATCATTTCAAGAGCTTGCATCACTTAGTCAACCGGATCAATGGGGCAAATTTTAGGTGTCATCACACATGATTCACGGTAAGCTCATCACACAAGGTATTGGCATTAATATCAAACAAGACTAGTGTGCAATGATCATCACAAGAGCCTTCATTCGATAACCAGCTAGCCGCAACGAGATGCAAAAAGTTTTCATATTGTCTATACAACTTCATTTGGCTTCATCGTAGCCGCACATTTATTTTTGTTTGATTAAGAGCACTATTTAAGTCATCGGTATTGATCAAAACTAACACTTAAATTTGCACAAGAACAACCATATTCAAACACAATCAAGAGGTGGCAAAATATTCAGAAGGGTCAAAAAACCATTTACATTCAAAATACGGAGCCAGAAGCTCAAACATCCATAAAACAGTGCCAAAACACAATTTGCAGCATAAAATCCCAATATATAAAAAAATATAGTAAAAATAGGTAGGTATGGAAATACCTTACCCCACCACAAACAAAAGCAATTTGTCCTCAAATGCAATGAAAATATCCAAAAGTGAATAAAAATGACAGAGAGGGAGGTAAAGAAAAGTGTTGTCTACAGAGTCTCCCCATCAGTTGGGGCATCAATGCCTGATGCAACACTCTGATATTTGGTATCAGTGCTCGAAGTCACATCAGTTGTACCAGCTCCACTGGACCCAACCATGGTAGTGTCTCTCAAGGAGGTCTGACAGGCAGTCTCAAATATCGCATCCTCAAGATCGGCGAGATCATCACATACTTCAGCATCTCGCTCCCCCAGCTGCTCCTCATCGATCTCCACCTCTGATGCATCAGCTGCCACATCCTCCATAGGTATGTCTTCGGTGGTAGGTGGAGGAATCTCAGAAGTAGCTGGAGCATCTATATCATCTACTGCCTCCAATAGTGAAGTGAAGTTAGTGGACTTCAATCAGTCCACATCCTTCCTCAGATCTGCAACCTCGGCTTTCAAAGTTGTCACCTCTGAAGTCGCCCCCTGTCTACTCTCACAAATCTACACTATCAATGTGAGAGTGTCAATCAATGCTCATAAGGGTGTCAGTGCAGCTAGAATAGTACTCTCGATCATATATGGTACCACAACCTCCAATCGAGTAGCCCTCACATCCACATAATGGGCTAAGTGCCCCATCTTTAGGATCATGGCATAAGTAATCCTGGCGGACTGGGAAATGGTAGAAGCACTAGGATCCTGGGAGTAAGAAATGGAAGCAGGTGTACATGCAGGCCCGGAGGTCGGAGTAGGCAAAGGTGCCTATACCAGAATCGTCTCAACATCAATCTTCGGGGATGCGTCCACAAAATATGATCTCCTCCTGTCTACCTCCTCCCGTGTGTACTCAACCTTTATATGCCGGATGTCTGTGGAGGTTGTGGGAGTGACCTAAATATCTCTCATCTCATCACGAGGAACTCCACCACGCCAACATACCTCTGTAATCACTACCAGGAATGGAAGGGACGTCTAGCTCTGCTTGACCCTCATGGACATCTCCTGCTCTATGAGGAGTCCCATGCCAATGCTCCTTCTAGATATGATCGACCCAAGGCAGGCCCCCTTGGGATGGCGGAGGATGGACTCGTTCTGGGAAGACATGATGGAGCTGTTGATGATTCTGAACAAATACCATGCAGCTACATTCAGGTCCTTTTTCTCGATGGGAGCTCCTGCCTCAATCCACCTCGGGGTGGTATAAAAAATCAAAGGGGCAAGCCAGCCCTTTAAGTCATCCAGGGACTGAGTAGTAGCCAAGCCCTCATATGCATATGTAGAACATGTAGCCCTGTCGAGTACAGTATTAATATGATCGCTACTGCACCCTACTTCATTCCCTCGGACCATGACAGACTTCACCGGTCTGAAGGCACTGCCTTCTTCTTGCCCTTTGGTACTAAGTCACCGTATGCTGCGTAGAACTCTCGAACCCATGTAGGAATGTATAGGCCTCGGAGCTTAGTAAACTGCTCGAAGTGATAGTATTGGAGTGTCACCCTCACCCTGAAGTATCTGCCATCTAGGCCCTCTGTAGACAACAACTTCTCTTCTAGAATCGTCCTCAGTCCCGTGGCTTTATATCTGTTGAGTAGTTGGGGAGGAGGAACCTGTACTGGTGGCACTGGGACCACAGTTGGTGCCGGAGCTAGCACTGTATCTATTGTATGAGGGGTGGCTACTGGAGCTCTCGATGAGTCTGGGCAAGACCTAGCACGGATCTCTTCTCACCTGGACTGTAGAGGCTGGTCATCATCCGGCTCAGAGAATGTAGCCTGGGAGTCAAGGACTCTCCCTCACTACAGGAGTTGTGCTCCGGAACCTGAGACATGGGCGCTTTGCCCTTGCCCTTGTCTCTCTTGGGAGGTACCATCTTTCCCCTTTTTGAGGGATTTGCTGCCCCTTCATTTATCACTATGCCCCGTGCTCTTTTACAGGGCGGCATGTCCAAGTTGGTTCTAGTCATATCTTCAAAAACATCGTGGAATGTTAAAAACTATTTCAAGAAAAATCATAGAAATCATATTGCAGACAGACTCGCCATACCGATCAACGATCGCCGAATCACTTTGGCGAGCCATATCGGGCTCGCCGAAAGGATTAGTTCAAAAATTTCCAGAAAAATTGGCATGTCGGTGATGGGAGGGGCCTTTTGGTGAATCGCCGACAACATTCGACAAGCAAAGACAAGGCTGCCAAAAGTTATAGTGTATTTTAAGGGTTAGGGGCGCAGAAATGATGATCAAAGAAGACTTTCGGTGAGTCGCCGTGTGCACTCGATGAACTCAGGCTTCTCACCGAAAGTTAAAGAGCCAAAACTCAACATTTCACAAAATTAAAGGAGATCAAGGGGGATTCGGCGCACCACCGAGTGGTTCAGCGAGCTCGATCCAGCTCGCCAAACTGCCCAACGTGCCTACTTTCAATCCCAACTTCCAAAATCAACCTCGCAGCCTCTGAAAACAAAATAAAACCATACACTAACACAATTAGACTTAGACCCATAAGACCCATACCCCCGGGGTACTCAAACTTCTCCCAGTTTGGTCAAAACTGGTCATTTGACGACTTACGCCCTTAGAAATGACGTCAAATACACCATTATCGGGCAAAATGCATCATTTAGCACAATTATGGGCTACTCAGACTTTACCTAACTAGACCCAACAACAATTTAGCACAACCCAAAAATTTAGATAAATTTTAAAGCATGAAATTTGGAAAAATCAACAATATAGGCAATTTTAGGCAAGATTTCGAATTTAAAACAGGCAAACAAGCACACAAACATAGATTTAGAGAGGCCCAACACACATCATTGAGATCAAAACAATTGCAATTGACCAAAACCACTAAATGCAAGTTCGGGGTTCAAAAAATCAACCTTTAATGCCGAATAAATAGTTTGAAAAGCTAGGCGGCAAAGTGTAATGACCCTCAAAATGAAGTAGGATAAAGTAGAGCCTCACATGGGTTTATGCATTAATAACTTGTTAAAATAATTAATAATAGCCTTTTAAGTCAGTTTTAAAGAGTTTGGAAGTCAAACGTCAAGGGACAACCAAGACGTTCGAAAACTAGTCTTTTACGTGTTGGTGTGTTCTAGTATGTTGTTCATGTTTTTATGTGTTGTTTGGACTAAAATCAGTGGAGGTGACCCTAGTGTCTTAATAAATGTTTTTAGGGTCAAAACATTCAAATACGACTCCCCGGGGCCACCCTAAGGGGCCCCAAGGAGGACCCCAACCTTGGCCAAGCAAGCTGCCAAGGCAGCTTGAAGTTGTGCTTGGAGGGAGCATGTCCGCATCGCAGACTAGCTCCACCAAGCGATAAAAGTTTGGTCCGGGTCGCGGACATTTCGTGGACTCTACTGTCTCGGATTTTAATTTGTGAAACTTGTGGGAACACCTCCGCGTCGCGAACTTGATCCCCAATGAAATCTGCAAAAATAAAACTCAAGTTTGACTTGTTTAAAAGGTCCAACTAAGTGAGGGGTAGTTTGGGTACTTTGGGGAATTATTATAAAAGGTTATTCTACCTATTTTAGGGTATTTTAAGTTGGTTAAAACCCCAAAACCTAGAATTAGACCCCATTCTTCAAATTGACCCTTCCCTCTCAAAAGTAGATTCTCTCAAAAACTCCATTGAAGACCTTAATGAAGCTCAAGCTAGAAGATGGGTTTTCAACTGATCTCTTCTTCAATTTCATGGGTATTCAATAATTAAGGTATGGTAACTCTTGATTCTTGAATAACCTCTCATTCAAGGAGTTCTATCAAAGATTTTCAAAAGAGATTCAAAGAAAAAAATTCCCAATTTTCAATCTAAACATGGGTCCTTTGTCAAATGATTTTCTAAATCATTCTATTGATGAATTAATGTGGAATTAAGGTTTTTAAGATAATTTTCAAAGGAATTCATGAAGAACCCGTGATCCCCAAATTCTCAAAAAT
>JAJOOR010015999.1:0-20800 GCA_036250505.1 Solanum acaule | reverse complement strand
ATTTATATTATTTAAAACTTATAAAAAGTAACAAATCTATTAAGATAACATGTAAACTATTTTATTTTTTATTTTTTTGAAATTTTCTAAAACTAATTATTTTAAATCGTTTGAAATTAAAGAAGCTCAATAATTAATCTATATCGTGGAGGTCCAAAATTAGGTGTCAAGAATAAAAATGATTCGGAGTGATAAGGGTGGAGAATACGATTCTCCTTTTGCAGAGATATGTTTGGAATATGGTATTATTCATCAAACTACTACACCCTATACACCACAGTCAAATGGTTTGACGGAACGGAAGAACAGAACATTAAAGGGAATGATAAATGCCTTGATAATCACTTCTGGTTCACCGTGAAACCTTTGGGGGCAAGCCATCCTTACGGCTAATAAGATACTCAATAGGGTACCCCATAGCAAAACGCAATCAATTCAATATGAGTTGTGGAAAGGAAGGAAGCCCAACTTGAAATATTTCAAAGTGTGGAGGTGTCTAGCCAAGGTAGAGGTTCCTTTACCTAATAGGGTGAAAATTGGACTCAAACATTGTGTATTTATTGGATATGCTGTGAACAGTAAGGCCTGCCGGTTTTTGGTTCACAAATGTGATAATCCTGAAATTCATGTTAATCGATAATTGAGTCAGATAATGCTGAGTTCTTTGAACACATTTATCCGTATAAAACTGAATGTGAGTCGACTAGTGAAAGACCTAAACGACCACGGGAAGAATCAATGGAAAATACACTACCTAGTAAGGATCCTAGGCGTAGTAATCCCCAATGAAAACACACTTCTTTCGGACTAGATTTTGTGGCACTGTTGCTTGAAAATGAGCCTCAAATATTTAAAGCAACTATGTCTTCGTTTGAGTCAACTTATTGGAAAGAAGCGGTCAATAGTGAGATCAAATCAATTTTAAGTAATCATACTTGGGAATTGGATAATCTTCCTCTAGGAAATAAGCCTTTAAGATCAACGTTGATCTTTAAAAGGAAAATGAAAGCTGATGGAACTATTGATAAATATAAGGCTAGACTTGTAGTCAAAGGATACAGACAAAAGGAAGGTCTGGACTACTTTGATACATACTTTCCAGTAACAAGGATAACATCAATTAGGATGTTAATAGCATTAGCGACAGTGCATGATCTTAAAATCCACCAAATGGATGTAAAGACAGCCTTATTAAATGGAGAGTTGGAGGAAGAAATTTACATGGAACAACCGAAGGGTTTGTGGTTCCTGGTAAAGAAGAGAAAGTGTGCAGACTTGTGAAGTTGCTTTATAGTCTCAAGCAAGCACCCAAACAATTGCATGCTAAATTTTACCAAACAATGTTGGCAAATGGATTCAGGATTAACGAATGTGATAAGTGTGTTTACATTAAAAACGTTTCGAATTATGAAGTCATTGTTTGTCTGTATATTGATGACATGTTAATAATGAGTAAATATATTGATATAAATGCTACTAAGCGCATGTTGTCCAACAAGTTCTATATGAAGGACTTAGGAGTTGTTGATTTGATCTTAGAGATCAGGATTCTCAAAACTCCTCAGGGACTAGCATTATCTCAATCTCATTATATTGAAAGAGTATTGGATAAGTTCAAGTACTTGAATTTAATGTTGTCAAAACTCCAATTGATTTAAGCTTTACATTTCAAAAGAATGATGTAGGTGAAAATGACTCTCAATTGGAATATGCCAGAGTGTTGTGAAATTTGATGTATATTATGAATTGTATGCGACCAGATATAACATGTGCTATTAGCAAACTGAGTCGGTTCACTAGTAATCCGAATCAAACTCACTGGATGGCAATGAAACGTGCGTTGGGGCATCTGAAACATACACAACACTATACTTTGCATTATAATAAATATCATGATGTGATTGAAGGATATAGTGTCACTTGGATCACCGGGTCAAATGAAGTAAAATCCATAAGTGGTTATGTGTTTACACTTGGTGGAGGAGCAGTCTCTTGGAAATCGTCCAAACAGACATGTATCGCTTGCTCCACAATGGAATCTGAATTCATTGCCTTAGATAAGGCCGGTGAAGAAGCTGAATGGCTTTGAAATTTCTTAGAGGATATTCCATTCTGGCCCAAACCCGTGGGACCTATTTGCATACATTGTGATAGTCAAGTAGCAATAGGTAAGGCATGGAGCGTTATGTACAACAGAAAGTCTCATCATATACGATAGAGACATAATACTGTAAGACAACTGCTCTCTAGTGGAATTATCACAATTGACTATGTGAAGTCAAGCGATAATGTGTCAGATCCACTAACGAAAGGCCTAGTAAGAGAGACAGTTGAAAGACATCTAAGGGAATGGGTTTACGGCTTAGGACAAGTCAGCATGACGGTAACTCTATCTAGTAGACTGGAGATCCCAAGAGCTAGATTCAAGGAGAAAAAACAAAGTTGTGACTGATGGTTCGACATTGTCAATCAACTCAATCCATTCTCATGATAAAGACAATGTTCAGGAACAGGGTTAAGACTTTAAGGCTTGTTAATGAGTTAATAAAGCTTAAATTTTTAATGATTTCCTAAGTTTGGCGGATTTGACCAAATAGTGTAACTACGAGATGACACGATTAGAAATCACCTATGTTAGTGTGAAGTGTAAGCTGTTTCAAAGAGATTTTTTTGTCAAAAGTCTATTCTCTATACACTCCTGAAATCAGGAGGTGTTCATGGTTGAAACGAACACAACCGTAAAAACCATAAACGGTAAAGGGTTAATTGTGTGACATATGGTTGTCTAGGTATACACCAAAGCTCGATGGTTCAAAGATATCGCATCTATCGATTGATCGAATATATCCGACATATTTCACTATGGAAAGTCCAAGCGGAAACCTACTTATCAAGATGCAATTGATCCTTGCTTGTAAAGTACACACTCGTCCGTGCATTCCTTATGTTATAACCATTCCCCATTCATGTGGGGGATTGTTGGGTATATAGCAAGAGTTAATGGGAAATGGAGGGAAGATGAAAAGAGAGGAACTTGAAAAGTCCTCTTATGCTTTAGTAAAAAGGCATTTGTCCCTCATCGGTGGTGGAAAGAAAAATAGAAGAGTTTAAATAGAGAAACACTTATATTAATTGTTAAAAGGGTTGGAAAGAGGGACCCCCCTCGCGTTGTCGTCGTCGTCGCTCGCTCGGCTTGGCTTTGGCTTTGGAAAATGATCGATCGAGAGATTATTTTTGGACAAAGTTTGTTTTAATTATTTAATTAATTAAATAAAATTAAATGGCCAAAACATTTCAATTAATTAGTAAATTAACCGAAACGTTCCGACCCGACTCAGATCCGCGTGACCCGTTTATTTAAATTACTTTCCCATTTTATTTGAATTTCCCGCCGTTGGAGATGACTGTTCTAAAAGGTCGCAACTTTCAGGAACAGCCAAGACTGTTTGAAAGGTTGCAAACTTTCTGAAATGGTCGTGTGGATTCTAAAAGGTTGCAATCTTTGGGAACCAGTTCCTCTTGCCTATAAATTCATGTTATTCTTCAGATTTTTTACTTATGAAAATTTCTGATTTCTTCTTCTTATTCTGCAAAAATTTCTTCGTGTACTTTGCTGCAAAGTTTGTACAAAGTTTGTTGAATCAGTAATATTGGTTTTTGAAATGATCTATAAATTCGTGTTTCTACAAAATTTGTTGAATCAGTAATATTGGTTTCTAACACAGATAGCTAACATTAAGCCAATACAAATAATTCACTTTAGAAAAAAGAGAGGAAAAAGTAACATACTTGATGTGAACAGCACTATGATAGCTTATCGAAACATATTGAGCCGCAACCCATCCTATCCCGCATCAATTTTTTTTTTTAAAATAGTACATCATTTCATAAGTTAAATTATTAGTAAATGTAGAAATACGTAATTCTTTTTTAGACCGATTAAAATTATAAGAGAATCATATTGAGATAGAAGTACTAAAAATCTCTCTGTTTTAATTTTTTTTTTTTATATTTAGTTATGTACATGTGATTTTGTGTTAATTATTATAGGAAAATTGTATGAAATAACAAACTATTAATTTAAATTAAATGTTATAGCCATAGTTTCTTTTATTTGTAATTCGCAGCAAACATTTCATGTTTTTTGTCATCCCATTTGTATACTGAAATATACAAATAGACCGAATTATACAAATTCAGGACCCATTTGTATACCGGAATATACAAATGCAGGACCCATTTGTATACCAAAATATACAAATGCAGGACCAATTTGTATATCGAAATATACAAATAGATCGAAATATACAAATGCAGAACTCATTTGTATACCGAAATATACAAATGCAGGACCCATTTGTATATCAAAATTTACAAATAGACTCAAATACAGATTTTTTATGTATATGCATACCGAAATATACAGAATAATAGCCATAACTTATGTTTGCTATGGAGCGCAATTATACAAACTATAGTTATATCATACAAATATGATTTTTATGTTCGCTATAGATAAAAGTTACTCAATTATTAATCGTTATTATGAGTAGTTGTCAATATTGAGAGTATTAAAGGAGTAGTTGTATCATATTTAAAGGTTGTATTAGAGTAATAAACATTTTTTTGAGTATGTAGTCGTTTCATTAAAACAACGGTTTAACAGTGTTTTAAAAAAGAATCGTATTTGTTGGTCAAAAACCACAACCGGATGCTACGTATTCAAAACAAACTTTCATACCTCTGCAGTCTGCTGTCCAGTTTCTTTTCTCCTATTATTTTTTTAAAAATAAATAAATAAATTCTTTTCTTCATCTATGAAAATAAAAAGTATAAATTTTGGATTTTCTTGATAGCTGATAGAATCAAAATATTAGGAAAAAGAAAGAACAGTAGTATATATAATTCTTCATATCTTTACCTAATGAGTACAAATCTGCCTAAATTAAACGAGAAACAAAACGTTCTCCGTGCTAGAAAATTAAATCAAATCTGAATTAATCGACACAATTAATTACAACAAATAAAATTCAAAGATGGCCTAAAACACCGGTCTCGAACAAAACGATCATGAATTCTTCAGCACGAGTATTAATCTTAGCCATAAATTCTTCACAACGTGAAACAACAAAAGAAAATACGGTGTTTTGACCTTGTCTCTTCGGAAGTTCATCAGTAACTTGTCTTCTGCAGATTGGGCACGTCCAATTGTACTCTAGCCACGCATCCACGCACATCGCGTGGAATGCATGGCCGCACTTCGGCAGTTGTCGACAAGTGTCGCCGCCGCTCACCTCGTCGAGGCACACGGCACAGTAACAGTAACTGATTTCCTCGACGACGATGTTAAAAGGCGGCGGAAAATAATTGTCGGGACGGAACCAACGGAATTTGATAGTGGAAATTAAGAAAATAGCGATGGCGGTAGCTGTAAAGGTGGCTAATGGCTCAAAATGAAAATACATGACTCTCTCTATCTATGTTTTGCTGAGAAGGCGCTATAGCCGACAGTACAAAGTTACAAACAATTAAATACAAAAGCCTTAGTTTTGGATTTATTACTAGCTAGGTCTATCCTGTCCTTTTAAAAAAAAAATATAGTATAAATTTATACTTTTAAAATAATTAATTGTTGAATTTAATTATTATTTTATTTATAATTATTGTTATTATAAAATTCATGAACTTCAAAATAGGAGTTGCAAGAGTACTTCCACGTATTTCATACATACATGGTACAACTAATAATTTTGGTTTTCGTTTTTTTTAATTGGTGTTTTGTATTTACATTAGAGTCTGACTATTTCGGATTCACATTGGATACAACCCCATTCGGAAGGAAAATAATGCTCCCTACTAAGAATTTTTTTTATACTCAAGACTAAAATTCAAGATATCTGACTAATAAAGGAGTAGTCTCATTTACTACACTACATTCGTTAATAGCATCACCAATAATTTCAAATTGCAGAAAATGCTCTCTTTAAAGTGTGGAGTTAGTATCTTAAAAGATCATTGAACTATGAGAATTTAACTAGCAAAATCATTTAAAATAAATTGATACAAAATAAAATTTAATAATTTAGTTAGATAAATTCTCGTAGTTCAATTAGCTTTTGAGATATTAATTCTCATGTGGTATGGCTAAATTCGAAGAGAGCATACTTGTTTTTTTTTTTTTTGTCATAAAAGGTGTTAATGTATTAAATAAACATTAACGGAAATTAGTTAAGAGCATCCCCTGACGACAGGATTTGTGCGTTAATATGCATATGAGCCTCACCTCAGCCCTGGGTTAAAACGTTGTTTTATCAGGGTCGTTTGGTGTGAGGGATAGGAATAAATAGTCTTGGGAATAAATTTTGGTGTCTTGTTTGGTTGACATGTTTGGAATAACTTGTCTCATCATTTATATCATAGTGATGGAATAAGTTATCCCATATATATGGAGGGATAAGTTATACCATAATAACTATTTTCAGGATAATTAATTATGGGATAACTTGTTAGTTGGGCTTTGCTTTGTAAAGTTAAACTTGATAACTAATGAAATTCTAGTTTAATTGTCAAAATAATAAAAAAAAGAAGAAGAAGAAAACTTTCAAAACCAATCAATATTAGGCTTTAAATAGGATTTTTTAAGCTAAATTTTCACTTATTACCAATCACAGCTAATTTGATTTGTTATGTATTTGTATTTTTGTATTTTTTTTTCGTAGGTGTTTTTTTCAAATACAAACTAATACATATAAGGAGGAGAGATGGGAAGCAAGATCGAGAGAGGGAGGAGTAACTGTTTTGTATTATGTACTAATTGTATTCGAAATACAACGAATAAACTGTATTCATCCTCTTTTTGTTGGGTTTTAAATGTGTGAACAGAAAATGAAGGGTTGTGACTATGCCAAAGGGTTGTGACCTTTATGAAAGGTTGTGTCCTTTCTAAAGGGTTGTGACCGCTTGAAAGGTTGTGCCTTTTCCAAAGTGTTGTGACCTTTCTGAAAGGTTGTTTTCTTTCCAAAGGGTTGTGACCATTACCCTTTGTTGGCTATAAATAGAGAAGCTTTCTCTCATTTTTCTACATCAAATTCTTCTATAACATCTCGCAACTTGATATAACTAAGAAGAAGCTTATAATTGGAAATAGTCATTTTTTTTGTTTTGAAAGAAATAAAATCTGGAAATTTGTCAAGTTAGGAAAACTGAGTTTTTGGTCAACTTCAAACAACCATAACTCCTAGCTCAGGATTAGTTAGGTGTAATTCCAGATATGGTTGGAAAGCTCTTGGAATGATCTTTCCAATGCCGCAAAGTTTGCGCAATTCCGAGTTCGTATGAGCAAGTTATGCCCTTTGGAAGTTGGACTGTTGGATTAAGGAGATGTCCAATCCGGGATTTTTAGAGGGTATTTTAGTCTTTTCACTACCCTATTACTTTAGTCCGATTTTAGGAGTTTAATAAGGGTCAAGACTGAACTTAGTTAGTTTTAGAAAATTAAAATTTTCACGCTAGGGCTAAGGAGAAAGGAGAAGAGAAAAGAGGAAGAAGAAAAGGGCAATTTCATCAAGAACGTTGGTGTTTTTGCTAAGGATTTGCTTCGATCAGGTATGTAAGGCTCTCATAACGTTGGGATCGTTCTCCCGCGTGCAAAACATATTTATTTCAGTTTGGATTCGTCCTAAAAGCGTTTGAATATTGATGATCTTGATACCTATTCTTGAGTTCATATATTGTTCTTGAATTTGAGTGAGTTGGGAAGTTTCTAGTTCGCTACGTCGCATTATAGGGTTGTTTCGAGTTAGGCTTTTAGGTACATTTATTGGGTATCTGTATCTAAAAGTAATTTGAGAAAAAGAACCGAATTTGGGTGAATTGGGATTGGAAAACGAAGAAGAAATTTCGTTGGACAAAATTAGAGGATGGCCGTGCGTCGCATGCCTAGTGCCCAGATTTGAACATCTCAACTTCGCGTCGCGGAGCTGACACGAGGTGTTCTGCCTCAAAAGACGTTTTCGGAACCAAAATTAAATTATGCCTCCGCATTGCGGACCCACCTTCAAATATTGATTGTCGGTCTTTTCTCATGTTTAACTACTTAGAATCATTCCTAAACATCATAAGATCTTTCCAGTCACAAATCATAATCCTTGAATCCATAATTCTATTCAAGGATCAGTTAAGAGTCAAGTCAAGAGCAATTAAGGTCAAAGTCGAGAGAAGTCAAGAGTCAAGTTAAGATAAGTTCTTAAAGTTTACAAAAGTCTTTCACAAATGTTTTAACTTTGTTTTAAGACTTAAATTTTGAGTTCAGTAAAGAGTAAAGTTGAAGTTCTTTTCTTCAAAGATGTATATGGGGACTATGTATTCCCAAAGAGATTTAAAAATGTTTTCACATTTTAAATAAGAGTGGAAACTAAGATTTCTAAAGAGCCTTGGGGAAAGTTTTCAGAAAAGAGTAATATCTTTCCAAATGAAGCAAGCAGGGAAACTGAGATTTCCAAGATAGCCTTTGAGCTAAGTTTTTGAGCACTAATCTCAAATCACAGAAGAAGTATGTTTTAAAACATATAGAGCTAATATATTTTGGGAGTAGTATTGAGCACCGATATGGGGGAGAGTTTAGATAACTCACAGCCCCCATAAACCATGTAGCCATCATGGGTAGAAAAGGGTCATACTTTTTAGATGAATCCTTTTCACAATAGACTAGTGGATCCACTTAGTAGTTCAGGTCTTATACCTTTTGCCGGGTATAGGATGCGCTGGCAGCGTGAGGTAGATCGATGTATCATCACTATAGCTCTTATGTGATGGTTGTCGGTTAGAGAAATTCCCACAGAAGTTATTGTATTTTTACATACATCTCAGAGTTTTATATATCTTTGCATACACACAGAGTTGACAACATGTTTTTAAACAACTTTTCTTTATATTGCACTTGTCTTAAATTGCTTTATATTGAAATGAGTTCAGTTATGTTGAGTTAAGAAGAGCCAAGGTAAGTGTTTCTTTCAGATTCCTTTTCAAGCCTATGTTGTTTTGGCATTCCAACTCTCATACTCATACATTCAATGTACTAATGCCAGTTGGCCTGCATCGTCTTATGATGCATACACAGGTAACTAGGATCGGCATTCCAGCGAACCGTTAATCCAATGAGCAGTTCAGAGTTAGTCGGTGAGCCTCCTTACATTCCGGAGGATCCATTTTCATTGCTTTCTAGTTTAGTTCATTAGGATGTTGTGGGGTTTGTCCCAACATCCATCTCAGTTGTTTTAGAGGCTTCATAGACAGACAGTTAGTTAGTTATTTCAGTTGTCTTTACTTTTCATTTCTTATGTTAAAGACTTAAGTTTGCCTAAATAGCCAGTTGAATGTTCCTTTATGACATTCTAGTTTCTTCATAAATGTTTATGTGATGAGTTAAGTCTTCCGCTGAGTTAAGTAAGCCAGGCCAAGGGTTCGCTTGGGGCCAACAATGGTCTTCGAGTGTCAGTCCCGCCTAGGGTGTAGGCTCGGGGGAAATCCCTAAAAGGTATGTGAGATCACCTAGCGTTGATTTAGTCCACTCACGCGCCAATCATAATTCAATTCAACGAAATATGTGTGATTTGAAAGTAAATCATTTGAGTTCTTGATGAAATTCGTTTGAATTCTTGTGGGTTGTTTTGTTGAAGTTTCTTGCGATTTGATTCATGTTTTCGGGTGTAATTTTGATTTAAATCTATCATATATTGAGGGTATAAATTATCCTAAGTGTTTGGGGAAAGAACCATTGAAGTTTAGAGTTGAAAAACGGAGAAGAAAAATCGTCAAACACCTGGGGAAGGGGGTGGGGCGTCGCGCCAGCCAGTGCCCCCCAAAGCAGTCCTTCAATGTGGGGCTCTGGGGCAACGCGCCAGCCAGAGTGCCCCAACTTGGTCCCTGAATCTCAAGGGCTGGCGCCCCGCGCTTCTCAGAGAGCTAGGGATGCCAGTTCTTCCCATCCTTCCCCCATCTTTTCGTACTTGTTCCTTAGCAATGTACCTATGTTTTCTAGTTGATTCCAACACTCTAAGGTACATCTAAGTATTATGAAATCATCCATAAACATGAGATCATGAACCTTTAATCCATAATCAAATTCAAGGAAAGTTAGGATCAAAGTCAAGAGAAGTTAAGAGTCAAGTCTAGAAGTTAAGAAGCAAGTCAAAGCAAAGTTTTTAAAGTTTTCAAAAGTCTTTAACAAACGTTTTAACTTTGTTTTAGATTTAAGTTTAAGTTAAGCAAAGAGTAAAGAGTTGAGTTAATTTCTCAAAAAGCTATAAGGGAACTAAGTATTCCCCAAAGAGTTTATAAATGTTTTCACATTTGAGCAAGAAAAGGGAACACCGATTCCAAGAGAGCTTTTAAGCTAAGTTTTGAGTAATTATCTCAAACCAAAGAAAGAAGTTTGTTTTTAAAACATATGAGCTAAGTATATTTTTGGGAGTAGTATAGAGCACCGATATGGAGATGTGAGTTCATATTAACTCAAGTCTTCATAAACCATATTGCCATCATGGGTAGTAAATGATCATACTTTTTAAATGATTCCTTAAGATGTTTTTAGCATAAGCTAGTGGATCCACTAAGTTAAGCGTTCTATATGATGGCAAAGTATATGACAGTTTTGGCAGCGTGGGCAAGACGTTGTATCATCACTTAGGCTCATAGTGGTGGTTGTCGGTTAGAGAATATCCCACAGAAACTTTATTACTTTATTATATGAGTAAAGTTGAGTTTGTTATTGCATTTTCTTTAACGAACTAAGTTGCTTTTATTTTTTTATAATATTTCATATATTGCATGTGTTCATTGCTTTATTTTGAGTTAAGTTATTCATGAGTTGAGAAGAGCCAAGGTAAGTGTTTCTTTCAGATTCTTTTCAAGCTTAAGTTGTGTTTAGCATTCCAACTTGCATACTCGTACATTTAATGTACTGATGCCAGTTGGCCTGCATTGTCTTATAATGCAGACGCAGGGAACCATGATCAACATCCAGCGCCTCGTTGATCAGGTTCAGCACTCAGAGTCAGTTGGTGATCTTTCTTGCTTCCAGAGGGATCCTTTTTACATTGCTTTCTAGTTTTCAGTTGTTAAGATGTTCGGGGGTCTTGTCCCGACATCCTTCTTTGTTTTAGAGGCTTCATAGACAGTTAGTAGTTCAGTTGTCTTTACTGTATCATTCAGATGTTGTTTAAAGACTTTAGTTGCCGTTTTGGATAAGTTTTATATCTCTTTACAGTTATGTTTGAGATTATCTTGTGAGGTTAAGTCTTTCGCTAAGTTAAGTAAGTCAGGCCAATGGTTCGTTTGGGGGCCAACAATGGTTCTCGAGTGCCAGCCACGTCGAGGGTGTAGGCTCGTGGCATGACAAAAATCTTCATCGTTAGCTAGAAATAGTGTTGTATTTGAGATTTCTGGAGATTAAAACCTTTTGGTTTACTACTCTGTTTGAATGTGAAACTGATTCGAAGAATATAAAAACTTCATCAGAATTCAAACTTTATTCGGTTAACGATTAGAATATAAAAACTTCATCGTTAAACTAGAAACAAGTTGTATAAAGATTGAATCTTTATTGTTAGTATTCTAAATATTAAGTGGTCTATCTAATTATGACAAAAAGGGAAAAAAACACCAGTGACATAAAATTAGTGATTTTTGTGCCTGCAATGGTGTTTATATGGATTAAATCTTCAAAAGAATGCTTCATATTGCCAATGTGTATTTTGATGGTATTCAATATGAAAGCATGGGAAAAAGTATGTGGAAAATAATTTCAAATACTTGAAAAATATTTTTGAGAACATATTAAAAATGTGGGGGGCTCTTTACTTGTGACAAAAACAAAATTAGACTTACTATCTAATTTAAATTTGAAAGTACAAGATATGAAATATAATTACATTCTTGTATTATGTTAGACCCACAAAATTCTTGGAGTACATTTGATAATGTGGTCGTTGAGTCTCTCTTTACTAGTATATGATATGACTAGTATAAAACCACAAAATTATATTACTTGTTCAAAAGAATTGTATTCTTTGATGAAAAAGTTTCACTTAAAATATTGTGATTTTTTATGAAAAGATATGTCTATTAAAATAGTTTTTTTTTGTATAGACATAAACATTGGTGAAAAGTGATCTGTTATGTTTGTGTTGTAAAACAAACATTTGGGTCATATTACCCTTATTGAACCGATTAGACTATGGTCATGAGTAATTATATAACAAATTAAATGTTATGGAAAGGTCCTTCTGAAAAGGACATATGGCAAAGTGTTGACTCTAAAACAATGTCTGTATTTGAGAAAGTTATAAAAAGTAAAGAACAAAATATTTGTGGGAAAAGGTTACCTCACAGAAGGTCTTTTCAAACTTTGTATTTATGTTTGTTCTTACTTGCTTGAATCAAATTGTTTGTGACATAAATGCTTGGGACATGTCAATTACAAAACCTTGCAAAAATTGATCAAATTAGAAGTTTTGCCTAACTTCTAGTGCAATAAATCAAAATGTCAAGTATGTGTTGTTGAAAGGAATTTTAATACCTTAGAATTGATTTACACTAACATTTGTGATATGATGTCAACATCATTTCGTGGTGGGAAAAAGTGTTTCATAAATTTTATTGACAATTGCACTAAGATATTGTTATGTTTATTTGCTGAATGGTAAGGATGAACCAATAGAAACATATAGGCAATATAAAACTGAAGTTGAAAATCAATTGGATAAAAGGATTGTCATGATTAAAAGTGGTAGATGTGGAGAATATGAATCTTCTTTTGCAGAAATATATTTGAAAAATGAAATCATCCATCAAATTACTGCACATTCTCACCTTAATCTAATGAAATTGTTGACAGGAAAAAATTGAACTTTGAAGGAAATGTTGAGTGTCCTATTTATAAGTTTAGGTTTACCACAAAATTTGTGGGGGGTGCTATCATTATAGCAAAAGAGAACAACAAAAAGTTTGTCTATTTTGTAAGAGAGAAACAAAAAGTTTTGTTTGTTAGTAAAGGGAGTAACAAATTAAAAAAAACTTTGGTTTGTTAAGAAAGGGAGCAATAGAAAGTTGTGTTTGTTCAGGCTTTGTTGTATCCTGATAGAGAATTGTTTGTCGTCCCTTAAAGTTTATACAAGCAATAACTCTTGAAAGATAGTGATCAAACAATTTCCATACAATCTATTTCATATGAGAAATGAAAATGAGGGAACTATTCCCAAACGGGTCAAAATAGGACCTAGGATTTTGGATTGTATGTTCATTGGATATGCTACAAATAGTAAAGCATGTCGATTTATGGTTCATAAGTTCGAACCGTCGGATAGTCAAGTGAAGGGTCTAAACGATCTTGGAAAGAACTAAATGAGAATGTACTTAATAAAGAGATTCAGAGGCGTAGTAAATGTCAATGGACAAATTACTTCTTCCGGGTTTGATTTTGTAACATTTCTTCTTGAAAATGAGTCCATATAGTCGAAAAAGATGTCTTCTGTGGACTCATCCTATTTAGAAAGAGGCTGTCGATAGTAGGATAGATTCAATCTTGAGCAACCACACTTTGTGGACTAAAAACAAGCGCTCAAATAATGACATGCGAAGTTTGACCAAACTATGTTGGTAAATGAATTCAACATTAGTAAATATGATAAATGTTTTTACATTAAAGACACTCTAAATCACAATGTTATTGTTTGTTTTTATGTTGATGACATGTTGATCATCAAAAGAGACATTTCTGACATAAATTCTATTAAGCATATTCTAGAAAGTAACTTCGATATGAAAGACATTGAAGTTACTGATGTGATTGAAAAGGTACTTGACAAGTTCAAGTATTTGGATTTCAATATTGTCAAGACTCCAATAAATGTGAGCTTTGTACTTCAAAAGATGAAGGCAAAAATGACTCACAATTGGATTATGCTAGAGTATTGAGAAATATGATATATATCATGAAGTGTACGTGATCAGATATAGCATGTGCTATTAGTAAATTGAGTCGGTTCACAAGTAATCTCAATCAAACTCATTGGATGACAATGAAAAAAGTTTAGGAGTATTTAAAGCATACTTAAAAACTATTGTTTTGCATTATAACTAATATTCAACAGTATTGGAAAAATATAGTGATGCAAATTGAATCACCAGGTCAAATGAAGTAAAATCCATGAGTGGATATGTATTTACTCTTGGTGGAGGAGCAGTCTCTTGGAAATCTTCCAAACAGAAATGTATCGCTCGCTCTACTATGAAATTTGAGTTTATCACTCTAGATAAGGTCGGTGAAGAAGTTAAATGACTCCAAAATTTCTTGAAAGATTTTTGGCCCAAACCTTTTAGCTCCGGTATGCATACACTGTGAGAGTTAAGTTTGCAATAGGTAGGGCATGAAGCATGATGTATAACGAAAAGTTTCTTCATATATGACGTAGACATAATATCGTTAGAGAACTACTCTCTAGTGAAATTATCATAATTGACTATGTAAAGTCAAAAGGATAATGTGACGGATCCACTTATAAAAGGCCTAACTAGAGAGTAAGTTGATAGATTATCCAAGGGAATGAGACTATGACCAAGGACAAGTCATTGTGGTGGTAACTCTACCTAGAAGACTGGAGATCTCAAGATCTAGGTTCAATGAGATCAAACAAAGTCATTGATGACGGTTCAACATTGTCAAAATATTTTTTTTATGGTCCATTCTCATGATAAGACAATGTTCAGTAACAAGGATAAAGACATTAGGACTTTTTAATGGTTTCTAAGTTTGATACATGGTATATCAAATGGTGTATCTACGGGATAACACATTTAGAAATCACATATGTAAGTGTGAAGTGTAAGCCGCTTTAAGGAGAATCCGGTAAGGCCAGTTCTCTACGCACTTATAAACCAAGACGTGTTCATGGCTGAAATGAACAAAACAATGAGAACCAAAAACAGTTCAAGGGTTGATTGTGTGACTTATGTTGTCTAGGTATACACCAAAGCTCGACGGTTCAAAGATTTCAAATCTACCGATTGACCGAGTATATCCAATATATGTTCACTATGAAAAGTTCAAAGGGAAACTCACTTATCCAGATGCAATCAATCCTTACTTATGAATCACACCATTTTTCATGCATATGTTTTAACAATAGCCATTCCCTATTTATGTGGGGGATTGTTGGGTTTTAAAGGCGTGAACAGGAAATGAAGGGTTGTGACCTTTATGTAAGGTTGTGTCCTTTCTAAAGGGTTGTGACCGTTTGAAAGGTTGTGCCTTTTCCAAAGTGTTGTGATCTTTCTAAAAGGTTGTCTTCTTTCCAAAGGGTTGTGACCTTTACCTTTTGTTGGCTATAAATAGAGAGATTTTCTCTCATTTTTCTGCATCGAATTCTTTCCCTCTTCTGTATATATTTCTTAAAAAATAAAATCGATCGATCGAGTCTATATGTGTGATTCGTTGCTGTCATTTTGAGTTCGTTGAAATTATTGAAGTTTGAGGTACTGCTACTTCTTTAATGGTTAATCCATTTTATCTTGGGAGGAATTAATCTGCAACCTTGGGTACTTGAGGGGATTAAATTTCTTAAGGACACACAGTGGGTTCTGAGGACTCGGATAGTTCTTTTCTTTTTCTTTTTTATCTTTTATTATTTCTGGTTTGCTAATCTGAATACAGGAGCTAACACTCTTTGATTGGATACAATTGATAAATAATACATTTGACAAAGAAGATAAATGCATATTATATTCGTATAAATTAATACAAATTTAATTGATACAAAAATATAAATGAAAAAAGGGTCTAATATATCCCTATACTATCAAATATGTTTAAATATACCCCTCATTATACTTTATGCTCAACTATACCCCTCCCATTATACTTTAATATAAATATACCCCTAATTTTAACGGAAAGACACTTACAAATCAAATAACCACCTTCAATTTTTGAATACTCTATTCCCTTTAGAAACTCACCCATTTAAATACTCATTTTGACCCAAACCCATTTCATAATCATCTTCTCTACCTAAAATTTTCATTAAAATCAACAATCAACCACGAAAGCTCCAGCACTCAATTTTGTCACATATATACCTCTTTCTCGTTGTGATGATAAAATCCACAAGCATGACTTAATCTTTTTATTAGACCTACTAATTGTTGGTTTATGGACCACAGTGATGAAAATAAATAACAACTCCAATTAAACAACATAATATGTTTAAGTTCACTTTCTCTTGTTGCCCAATATGTCTAATCCATATTGACTCACTGCTTGAAATGTTTTAATTACAGGCAAAATCAAACTTAATATTTTAAACTTAGTTTTAAATACAGGCTAAATCATAATATAACGAAGGGTATATTTAAATTATTTTTAAATAGTACAAGAGTATATATTTGACCATTTTCCGAAATATAAAATTAATTTTTAAATATAATTGATATAAAATACAAAACTCTCATCTATATTTAATTGAATATAATTGTTATATAATACATTTGGATGAATTCCTCGAAATGACATTTTTTCCTTGTTTCATAATTTTCCCAATAAAAATATGTACCATACATAAGAATGGATGCATTGGGTAATGTACAAGATACTCTTTTAGAAAGAACAAAATATCATCAGGAAACTTTTTCTGTTAGTGTATTTTAAATATCTTGAAATATTTTCCAGCAAACTTTTTATTAGTTGAACAATTCTAAGTAATATTTTTCTTGTACAATTCCAAGCTAATCTAGTGCTAACATAGCAAAAAAAAATATCTACTCTTTTTCAGCTTGTCCTACATCACTTAGGTCACATAGATGTTTCTATCAGTAATATGCCTTTTTAACACACACACATCATAATTTCATATTATTTCATTCTATGTGTATAGAATATGTATACCACATTATATTTGTATTTAATTAAAAAAAAATGTACTTTATTTTTGATAAGAGGTAGCAGGTATTTTATACAAATAATTAAGGTTCTTATGAATCGATTCTAACACCATAATTGAGAAGAAAAATATACAGAGGGACTCAAATGTAATCATAACAAATGAAAATGTAACACAACATTATATAAGCTAATATAATTTTTAAATGAGACAATTACGTCACATAAATATTTAAAAGTCTATATTACAAATTACAATTAAATTTTTTTACTATGCAAACTAAGTTTTTTTTACAAGAAATTTTAAATGTCCCACATTTTTAAATTTAAACTTAGAGATATTATTTTATGATTAATTAATTATCATAAATTTTAAATCGTCATTTTTCATATTTCAAAATCATTATATCTCTTTTGTACAAACCACCCTAGTGTCACGGACTTAGAGTCTTTACTAAAGCTTCGTGCGGCCCTTGACAACTTGCTCACGAATCTTTCACGATCTTGTAAGCTCAAGTAAGCCCTTTGAAGCTAGATCGTTAAGAGAATGAAAGGAAAGATTTAGAAAGATTTGGACGAAGGCTTTGTATTGCTTGGAGAATGCTTTACAACTTGCTTGGTTCAAGCTTTGATGCCTTACAAATGAATGACACCTCTATTTATACTACCACCTAAGGACTAAAGTGTAATTAATATTTACTTTACAAGTCCCTAAAGTATTTACACTTTTGTCCTATCTCTAGAATTCTCTACACATTCTAGGAATTTTCAAAGTCTTCTAAGACATCTTCTAAATTATTCTAGGGTCTTCTTGAAAGTGTCTAGGGGCTTCTAGAGTTCTCTATAAACCTCTCCACAACTCTAGACTCTTCCTCCCCTATCC
Source organism: Solanum acaule (assembly GCA_036250505.1). Taxonomy (NCBI): domain Eukaryota; kingdom Viridiplantae; phylum Streptophyta; class Magnoliopsida; order Solanales; family Solanaceae; genus Solanum; species Solanum acaule. The sequence continues at coordinate 2,984 of JAJOOR010015999.1, read as the reverse complement.
GGATGCCAAATTTGACTGTGAAGTGGTAGGACATGACACTCTCCCCCACCTATTGATGCGACGACCGCGTCGCATTGCCGCTGCATAGTCATTCGAGTCTTGTGCATGTGCGACCAATAGTCCATTGACTCGATCAAGGCCCTCGCGCAACTCCTTTAACGTCTTCCATATCTCTTCTAGCTCGGTCTTATGGTCTACCTCCTTCCTAGGAGGCAAGCGCCTCGGCGGCTTCTTTGGCATCACGACTTTGTTCTCTTTTGGAACCTTCTTCGTGTGTGGTGGCAAGGACCCTTTAGCACCATTGTCTTTTTTCAAACTTGCAATGGTGTCTATAAACGTTGACTCCTTCTTTTTAGGGCCTCTTACAAGCTGCATGGTTGTTAGACGAACTTGTTCTTCCGTCTTCGGTACTTTAACCAGGGGCACCATACATGATCCTCCTTGATCCATGACTAGAAGTTGTTAGAGGTAAGGGTCGATCACCGCGTGGCACTCTTCGAAGAACTCCTACCCTAGAATGTTATCGAAGAGGTCTAAAAGAGAGACAGTGAAATTGGTCTTACTTTGCCACTGGCCCAGCGTGATGCTTACTTCATGCGCGACTCCATACACGGGAGTCGGTGGTGCATTGACCGTCCTGAGTTAGGCATTACTTGGATAACTCATCCCCAACCTTGTCACTGCCGTCTTGGTCATGATATTAGCCTCTGCACTCGTGTAGACCATAGCATAAGCGGGTCTTCCATTAATCGTGAGGTTGACATACTGCGCGTCGCATCCTCTTAGCCTCCCTGGCTGCTTCGTGATGGCTCCGCATAGTCCTATCAAGCCTAACTGCGTGGTCTCTGCGCCTTGTCCTTGGTCCTATGCATCTTTCTCCTTCTGCTCTCGCAGGATAGCACCAAGGCTCTTCAATTCAGGGCACTTCGCATAGCCATGCGACCCACAACATATGTAGCAACCACTTTTTTTGGTAGAGTCTGCCTTTCTCTCCGTGTCGCCATGACGTCCAGACTTCTTGCCAACGGACTTATAGGTATCATGCTTCTTGGGATGTGGCCGCTGCTCATTGGCTTTGCCACGATCTCCCCCACCATGGTCATGACTACCTCTCATCTCCTCTCCTCCGACTCTGTCGGGCTTCTCATGCTTGAAGTAAAGCTTCGGCCTGTGTCATGGCTTCATCTATAGTCTTGACCTGCCGACGTTCCAACTCCGTCCTGGACCAATTTTGCAGCCCATCTATGAAGTAGAACAACATATCATCATCCGTGAGGTTAGGTATCTGAAGCGTGAGGATGGTGAACTCCTGCACATATGCGTGTATGCTGCCCATTTGCTTCAGCTCCCTAAACTTGCGCTTCGCCTCATAGTTGATGTTGTTAGGGAAGAAGGCTTTCTTGAACTTTTTACGGAATCGCTCCCAGGTGTTGATGGTGCACGTCCCCTTCCCTATCTCGGCCTCCTTGAACCTCCACCATAGCATGACCATCTCCGAAAGATACAACACAGCGGTGTTGATCTTACTCTCGTCGCTCTTTAGCCTTTTGCACTTGAAGAATTCTCCAAATGCCATAGGAAACTCTCCACCTCTTGTGTGTCACGGACGCCTTTGAACATAGGTGGTTTGGGAGCCTCGACCTTGGCCTCCCTATCTCATTCAAGCGACGTTGATCCTCCAACTTCCACGCCTTCCTTGAGTTCTTTCATCTCGGCCTTCATGGTCTCAATCGTGCTCAATGCCTCCATGAGCCGACACTCCAAGGAAGTGATAGCCTCATTCATCTCGAACGTGACATGCTGGCGTCCCTCCAACTCCTTACGGATGTTTTCAGTCTCCTCAAGAGTGAAGTCTTCAAACGTTTTGAACTTGCCGTCGGCCATATTTATGCACCGGCCTAATATCTCTACGGCCTACCTCGCCACTTCAACCCTTGTGACCCACTCTTCTCCTGTGGTGACGTCAATGGCCTCCTCGCTAAGTTCATCATCTCTTGATTTAGTGGTCGAAGGTGGATGAGATGTTAGCGCTTCGTTTGGTGTGGGATCAAACAAAATATCCTCATTACTCTTTTGGTGCTTTTTTCCCTTACGGTTCTTCTTTCCACCATCCAAACGGACGTTGGTGGTGCTAGCGGCGTTCACGTCTCCTTCGTTAGTCAATCCCTTAATATCAAACCTCGCTCTGATACCACGTTGTTACGGACTTAGAGTCTTTACTAAAGCTCCGTGCGGCACTTGACAACTTACTCACAAATATTTCACGATCTTGTAAGCTCAAATAAGCCCTTTGAAGCTAGATCACTAAGAGAATGAAAGGAAAGACTTAGAAAGATTTGGAAGAAGGCTTTGTATTGCTTGGAGAATGCTTTACAACTTGCTTGGTTGCTTGGTTCAAGTTTCGATGCCTTACAAATGAATGACACCTCTATTTATACTACCACCTAAGGACTAAAGTGTAATTAATATTTACTTTACAAGTCCCTAAAGTATTTATACTTTGGTCCTATCTCTAGAATTCTCTACACATTCTAGGAATTTTCAAAGTCTTCTAAGACATCTTCTAAATTATTCTAAGGTCTTCTTGAAAGTGTCTAGGGGATTCTAGAGTTCTCTATAAACCTCTCCACAACTCTAGACTCTTCCTCCCCTATCCGGATGCCAAATTTGACTGTGAAGTGGTGGGACGTGACACTAGTCACTCCTCATCACATGATATGACAACACTTGTTATATAGGAGAAAAAAATTAATATTCCATGGACCACAATCGAAGTTGACTTATCCAAAACCTAACCACTAGTCAACTTTTTTTTCGTTAAGCCAATATATATCAAAATAATGATATATCTAGATTTTTTTTATTAAGAGAAAATACATAAAATTCCCTCTGAACTTGACAGTAAAACTTACTTTAACACTTTAACTTTACATATGATTATTTGGGGGGGGGGGGGGGGGGGGGGGGGGGGGGGGGGGGGGGGG
>JAJOOR010015998.1:0-21543 GCA_036250505.1 Solanum acaule | reverse complement strand
ATTCTTTTTTTATATAATTCCCCCCCCCCCCCCCCCAAACCACCACCCCGATAATCTTTTTAATATATATTTTGATTAAAAATTTGTGTTCACTCACTTTTATGTCTAACCGCATACTTTGGAAATACTTTTGAAAAAAGGTTTATGAGATTAATATTTTTTTAATTTGGGAAATAAGAGGTGGCTTCTAATATAGCACCAAATCTTTAACATATTTTCTCAATTGCACAATGAAGTTGAAGCTTTAAAAGTGCCAAAAAAATTGACTGATGAGAGGAAGAAAAGATTAATCTTTCATAATGTTAGCTTCCGAATTGAACCTTCTAAAGACGAAGCTAACTGCTACCCCATTTATAAACAACAAAAGGTTAGGACAGATCCTACAGATGAATCAATTAGTGATCCTCATGATCTTAATCGTAAATACAACGAGATGATACATGAATGGGTATTTAAAAAGAGACAACGTGAAAGTGGAGCATTTGACATGGTAAATACAATTTTCTTATGATGTATTTTTTTCATATGAATGTTGAAACTTACTAGTTTCCTCAAGTATGTAGACATATGCATTATGTATAGGCAAAATTACCTAAATACACATCTTATTTTACCATAATCTCTGAAATTTCCTACCATTTGAATTTATTTTCAAAAGTCCCCTCTCGAATACATCACTCTCCTATTGCTGATGCATCCCTATTCCCCTCTTGGATACATCCATCCCCTTTCTGATATATCTCTCACCTATGTATCTAGATGTCTAGATGATATTTCTGAAAGTCTAGTGATATATCCTAATTTCCTATCCCCCTCCCTCTCTGATATATCCCTCCCCTCTCAAATACATCCCTCACCTATGTATCCGGATGTCCAGTGATGTATCTGAAAGTCTATTGATGTATCCGAGATTCATAAATTTGAAGAATTTTTTGTAATTTGAAAATGAGTAGGGATATAATGTAATTAGCTCTTAACACTATGGGATTTAAATAAATTATACTTATATATATTCATCTATCTAGCTATATGTGTTTGTTGTTCAAAAGGAAGGTCTCAAAAATACCCCTAACATGTATGATATTTTACTTTCTTTACGTCATGTTATCAAAACTGGAATTTACCGAATACCAATTTTGTGAATCCTCCACTTAATTATATTATCGCTCATTTTCTCTTATTTTTTTCTGAAAAAGGTGAAATTTATTTTGTTTGTGTTAGGCGATAATCAAAATTGTTTTCTTGTTTCAAATTAGTATGAGATGAAGTTGTAACTATCTTCCACATTCAAGACTTATGTAGAGTTCTATACTGTATGATTTTCTTTTTAATTATTCAAAAACAAGTAAAATTACATGTGCTTTGCGTGGGAACTTAACATCACGAAATTTATTAAATAATACTTAAATCTATCAATCATTATAACTAAAACAATATATTATATTACATACAAGATTACGTAGCAACAAACATTTGTAATGTAAAGGAAAATGAAAATTATTACATCTTATCATTTATCCTTAATAACATAAGCATAAATTAATGACTGTTAAAATACATACCAGGATCTATAGCATAAGCAATGATGTCAGTGAGCCACTCAACATGAGCAAAGTACATAAATATTTAATTGTGAAGAAGAAGAAGAATAAGAGGCTCAGAATTTTCGTTGTTTTAAAATGAGAGGAATTCCCTCTATTTATAGACACCAAGGGGTTGTGTGAACAAATGTTTATTGTGCCTTATCGAAAAGGTTACAACTATTTGGAAAAATTACAACCCTTCAGAATGGTCATAACCTTTCATAAAAGTCACAACTTTTGATAAAAGTCGCAACGCTTCATTAAAGTTGTAACTTTTCATAAAAGTCACAACTCTTCATTAAAGTTGCAACGCTTCATTAAATGTCGCAACTTTTCATGAAAGGTGAAGGCTATTTTTGGAAATAAATAAATTAAAAGGAAATTCTGGTTAGTTGTGGCGCCACGTAGGCAGGCCTAAGGTTCTCTTTTATATATATATATATGATATATGATATATGATTATCTAGCTTGTTCTTATCCTAAGGACCAATAAATCTCTAACGAAATGATAAATCAAGAAAATGAGAGCATGTTAATATAATTACTTTCTAATGTATTAATAATTACTATACATAAACTTAACAAAAATCTTATTGGATTGAAGTATTACACTCACAAGAACAAAGGTCACGAGTATCGATCAATTGTGCAGGTAAGAAATTATATAATCCAAGGTTTTGATAAGCTGAAGATGGAAGTGGATCAAGAAACTAATGAAGTAAGAGAGGTAACCTCTTACATTATGTGCATTTTGTTGGATAATAATTGTTTGTTTGACCAAGTTTTATAAAAAAGCTAAAAGTGCTATATATATATATATATATATATATATACACACACACAAAAAAAAAAAATTGTCCTTATTAAACCAAAGGTTGGGGTTTTTGAGAAATACAAGCAATAATATTTTTTGAACAACCTAAATTGGTGTTGGCATCACAAGGTTCAACAAATTGTGGGAGGGCTAGTAGGAAATGACGACATAGCTAGTAATGGTGGAAACGGTGGAAGCAACAAAGGTGGGAGAGGCAGCAGAGACTATAATTTAGTTTTGTTAGTCGAAACTATTTGTGCCCTAAGTGTTTGATGATTTCATGAAAGAAATCACTTTGAGTTTTGTTCTATCAGATTTGGGTTTTGTGGAAACAAGATCTTAATTGGTATATTTTTGCTAGATTAGAGTAATTATGTTTGTTCGGATGGTTGTTACTATTGTTTCATAAAGAAAAATAATGTATCGTATTGCATTTTTTTAAGAGAAAAAAAGGTCTGATATACCCTCAACTTTGTCATTTAGAGTTGATATACTCCTTGTTATTAAAGTGACTTATATATACCCATACTATTATACAAATGCTCACATATACCATTTTCCTCTAACGAATGTGAAAAATAAAATAAAATTAGATTAATTTTCAAAAAAAAATAATTCAAAAAAAATCCATGTAGGAATATATATTTGATTCTTCTAACACATATGTTATATGGCTCCTTTGATTCAATGATGATTTGAATTTATTATTTTGATGGTCAATTTTATTTTCCACTAATTTTCTTGTAAATTAATTATAGATGCCCCGAAATTGTTTTACAAATACAAAAACTAGATTAAAACCACATTGCTTCTCAACTATTATTCTTGAGTCTTCTTTACTTTTTGTTTTAATTCCTTTGAGAGCATTCGAAAACATGATTGATGAGAAGAAGTAAAGATCAGTCTTTCATAATGTTAGCTTCCGAATTGAATCTTCTAAAGGTGAAGCTAACTGTTACACCATTTATAAACTAGAAAAGGTTAGTACAGATCCTGCAGAATAACCAACTAGTTATCCCTACAAACTTAACCGTAAATACCAGAAGAGGCTAGCTGAAAGGAGACAGTGTGAAAATAGAGCATTTGACATGGTAAATACAACTTTTTCTATGTTGTATTCTTTTTATCCTAATGTCGAGATTTGCTAGTTTCCTGAAGTACGTACACAAATGCATTATATATATTCATGTATCTATCTATATTTGTTTGTTGCTCAGATGGAAGGTCTCAAAATTACCTCCAACATGTATGACATTTTCTTTTCTACCTATCATGAATCCTCCACTTAATTATATTATATCTTTTTTTATCTTTTCTTTTTCCTAAAAAACAAATCACAACATTTGTTTTGTGTGTGATAGGCGATAAGTAAACCTATTTTCTTATTTCAGACTGGAATAAGATGAAGTTGTAACTACTAAATTACAACACTACTATCACATTCAAAACTTATTTGGATTTTATTTTGTATATTTTTCGTTTGTTATTAAAATTTATATGTAGCTACTTTTTATCTTAAGGACCAATGAATCTCTAACCAATGATATATCAAGAAAAATGAGAGCTAGTAATATTATTACTTTGTAATGTCTGCACTTTGAACTTTGTAAAATCATATAGGATGGTTCTTAACAAAAACAATTATAGGATTGTAGTATAACTATCATAAGAGCAAACAATATCATTTTATGGTGAAGGTCAGAAAATATGTATTCGGAGATTTATCCAAGGTTGAAGTAGATCAACAAACCACTGAAGTAAAAGTGGTAATACTTTACATCATTTGCATTTTGTTGGACTACTATAGCTTGTTTGACCAAGTTTCTTTTAGAGAAATCATTACCTAGACTTTCCTTGCATATATGAAAGAAGTGATTTTCACAACGACGTCCTAAACTACATGACATTAACTTTTATCATCACGTCAATTAAGAGCCAAGACACTTATAACTAAATTTTCCTTATTAATCCATAGGTTGGGGTTGTTGAAACATACTACATGAAAAGGAAAGAAGAATGTTCCATCTCGAAGAGGGAGTCTACAATAAAGAAACACCAAAGCAACAACTCTGACAAGAGTAAGGTGAACTTTTTTCTTGTTGATACAAGGAACAACCTAATTGGTGTTGGCATAGGTCATCGCGAGGTTCATGGATTCAACAACAAATTGTGGGAGGCCTTGTTGGCAATGGCGGTGATGGAGCAAGTGAAGGTGGGTTTGGTGCAAATAGTTGTGGCAATGAAGGAGGGAGAGACCTTGGTAAGAATTTGAATATCCCAACATTTGTTTGTCATATTTTATTAGATTTTTAAGTAAAATTATTTGTGCACCAAGTATACGATGAATTTCTTGACAACATTTACTTTATGTTTTGTTCTATCAATAAGAATGAGTTTTTTGGATACATGATCTTAGTTGTTCTATATTTGCTAGATTACAATGTGTAAGATTCAATCAAACTTTTTTTATTTTAATTGTGTTTGCCAAATCTACATCTCAATTCAGTAAGAAATCATCACATCTAAAAGATCTAGTCATAATTCTTCATATTTGAATTTAGTTCTTTAACAATTGAGGTTTTGATTACTATTTTTGCATATGAATCTTATAATGTTGTTCATGCTTAGTATTAGATGAACACTGCTGATTTATTAATGTTATGTTTTCAAAGAAAATTGCATGAAAGTTCCTCATAGATTGATTTTGGGCTTGAAAAATAAGTTCATGAGCATACATTTTAAAAGTGTATGTTTTGAACAGAATCCTTGAAAAGAGAACCAAATGTTTTCAATGTACTATTTGACAGTCGAGAAAAAGAAAGAATATGATTGATGTTTATGAAAAGTACGTTAGTAAAGTAACAATCCCTTTCTTTGTAAAGGGTGAATTGAGCATAATTGATATTTATTATTTTGGGAGTAGAATCGAGCAGCGAATTGGGTTATAGTATTTTATAACTCAAAAGTCTCATAAAAATACGTAGCCAACATAGGATAGGATAACATTGATTCATCGTGCGACTCATCACTACCTCTGAGAAGGCCTAGATCCATAGTTACAGTATCATCGTATACCCCGGAAAGGTATAGGATGGCCCTTGCAACGTGGGAGAAAAGTTGTATCATTGCTAGGCTCATAGTAATGGTTGTCGGTTAGAGATACTCCCCATAAAGTAAAGTATATTATTTTCATAATGTTTTAATTGCATATCTTATGGTAAAGTTTACATGGTTTTCACTTCATGTTCATGTATTGATTCAGTTGAGTTGCTTTCAGTCATTCCGTTCAATTATTTGTTTATTCAACCATATTACATACTTGTACATTTTATGTACTAATGTCATTTGACTTGCATCTTATTATGATGCAGATACATGTGTTTAGGATCATCAACATGCATTTCATTGAGATCACATTGCACTTAAGATAACTTAGGTGAGCCTCCTTGCATTCCAGGGGACTTCACATTTATTTTCTAGTGAGTTGACTTGAGACGGGTCTTTTCCCGACTTCGATCTTGAGTAATGGAGGCTTCATAGATAGTTAGAATTAATGAGTCTCTCAGTATGTTCCCTTATATTTTGAGATTATGGAAACTATTAATTATACTTAATTTATTAAGTATTTTCACACATGTAATTGAGTTGAGTTTAATTTTTCATTTAAAGTTTTCTATATGCTTGTTTAAATCTTCTGCTAAGTAGTCAGTCAATCTAACTGTTTACTTGAGGACCAACAATGATTCTCGAGTGTCGTCCACGTCTAGGGTGTAGGCTTGAGGCGTGACAACTAACTCCACCACCAACGTCGCCACAATTTGTTGAATCCATGAACCTCACAATGACCTATGCCAACACCAATATAGGTTGTTCTTATTATAATTGTTGATTTTTTGTTTCTTTGTTGTAGACTCCCTCTTCAAGATGGAACTTTCTCTTTTTTTTAGAGCGCTTTCAACAACTTTAACCTTTGGATTAACAAAGCAAATTCAGTAAAAATAAAGTAAATTGTCTTGTGTCTCAATATGATCATAAAACTTAGTGTCATGTAGTTAGGAGGTCATCATGAAAATCACTTCTTGTAACAATCAGTTTGGTAGATTTATATTAGGACCCTTTTTCCCTTTAATTAAGTGAAACTTGGTGTAGGCTTTAAATGTTTATTATGACTTGGAAGGACAGGTAATACGTAAATCGGGGTAATTAGAGAAGAAAATAGAAAACTAGAAAGTTAAAATCTTAAGAATTGATCAAAGTTAACAGTTGGGGTAAACGAGTACAGAATAAAGGTTTGAAAGTCCCTATACATCCGTAGGGTGATTTATGACTTCAGTGGATAGTTTGAACAAGTCCTAATGAAATCAGGAGAGATTCAGAAGCTTATGTTGAAAACTAGTAAAATTGAAGATTAAGAGATCATCTCAATCAAATATGTGCCTAGATACCTCAGCTTGGTATTTGAGCATCCCAACAAGTTCGTAAGGCATTTTGGTGAAATTTGCATATTTGATTTTTATCTCGATAGATTTGTGCACTTAATCGAATAATGGTAGGCACCTAATTTTTATGAACTTTGAGGTGGCAAGCTTGGGTGTCGCAATCGCGAAAAGGTGATGGGGTTGTGTTTGCTGCGATTGTGTAAATGAGAATGATGGGAAGAGCATTGTGATCTGAGGGGTGAGGTCTGCGATTGGAAACAGAAAGGAACAGGGGGTTTGTGGGGTCTGCGATGATGTAAAAAATCAACAATCTCTCTACCTACGTAAGGTAGGGGTAAGACTATATGCACACCATACACACCATTCTAGCCAGACTCCACTTATTGAATTTATTACACTGAATTCGTTATCATTGTTATTGTTACAAGAAAAGTCCTGAGGTAAGAATATATCTAATTGACAATCCTAATTATAATTAACTGGTAATGCGTCTATTCTTCGCACGGTCATAAATAATTGAATTAAACTAAGGAATAATCCTTTACTAATATCTGAATATTAAAAATATTAAAGAGATAAGATCTTCAAAAAACTAATAATAAGAGTATTCTAATATGAACTAGAATACTCTACCTTTTCACAGTAACTTTATCTCGTTCCATACCTTTCTTGCACATTTATCATTCAAATTGTTGACGTGTGACATTATATAAATACATAAAATGATACAATTTATCCAAACATTATATTCATTAAAATAAAATAGTACCATACAATACAATACAATACATTACATTGTGAAACAATACATAAGAATCATCCAAATAATAGACATTGTAATATAGCAAAAATAGAACAACTAAGATCTTCTTTCCAAAAAACACAAATCTTACTGATAGAACAAAACTCAAAGTGATTTCTTTCCTTAACTCTACCACTATTATCTCTACGACCTCTCCCTCCTTCATTGCTGCCACCGTTTGCACCAGTACTAGCTCTGTCGTTGTCGCCAACTAGACCTCCCAAAAAAATTTGAACCTTGTGATGCCAACACCAATTTATGTTGTTCAGAAATATTCTCACTTGTATTTTTTCTTTGGTGTGAATAATATGCCTATTTGGTCCTTTGTTCCAGGCTCTCCCTCTAAGATTGAAAATTCTATTTTTCTTTTCGAGGAGGAATCTTCTGAAATTTCAACATCTTTTCATTTTAAAATTATTAATATTGTAAGAATACATAAAATATATATAAAAAAATTGTAGTGCAACTACAAAATTAGTCGTTAAATAGCTTATAGCTAACAAGTATTTTTTGATAATTTGTTGTTAATCCGTTATTAAATAAGATTGTACAATGATAAAAAAAAATTATTCTAATGATGAGATTTATCGATTTCTAATTCCTATATTTTCTATAGTAGTTTTTTTTTGTAAAATAAAATTGTTCTCTAATAGCTAGCATAACATTAACTTACCTTGTTTTTATGTTTGACATCCCTATTCATGAGGTTGTTCATTGCTTCACTGAGAAACTTTTTGACCTCCCTCTTGCAATAGTTGTTGTTTTTCTGTTTCTTCATTGTAGACTTCCTTTTCAAGATGGAACATTCTGCCTTTCTTTTCATGGAGTGCTTTTTAATAACCTCAACATTTAGATTAATCAGAAAAAATTAATAAGAATAATGTTAATGTTTGTGCGTCTTAACATGACAATAAAAGTTTGTGTCATATAGTAAGGATGATATTTCTCTTATGATAGTAATATTGCAATACAACAAGTTTTTTTTAAGAACTAATTATATATATGCTTTTCGAAAGTACAAATTAAACTACACACATTACAAAGTAATTATATTACTGTCAAGACCCGAGCCTACATCTTGGACATGGCCGGCACTTGAGAACCATTGCTGGTCCCCAAGCGAACCCTCATCCTGGCTGACTACAAGTGGAAGACTAACTCAAGCATACAAAGCTTAAAAACTGAATAAAATTCATGAAACATAGAAATCTTTAACTCAAATGAATAACTCTAAATAAAAATAGAATATTCAACTGGCCAACAATAGGCAACTCAAGTCTTTAAAACATTTAACAAAATAAATGAAAAGACTTTTGAAACTCTACTGTCTATCTGTGAAGCCTCTAAATGACAAAGATAGAAGTCGGGACAAGACCCACGACATCCTAACAACTGATATAACTAAAAAATAAATGAAATCCTCCAGAAGCAATGATGTTCACCATAGCTAACTCAAACTCCATGTGGTATTAACGAAGTTCATGTTGATGACCCTGAATACCTGTATCTGTATCATGAAAGGATGCAGGCCAAATGGCTCAGTACGTGGAATGTACAAGCATGTAAGGGAAATTCTAAAGCATAACATAAGCTTGAACTTGATAAAAAGGAAACATACTTACCTATTTACAAACTTACTCAACTCAAGGATACTCAAAACTACTCAAACTGACTCAACTCAGAAGTACTAAAGGATAAGATACTCAAGTCAATAATAAGTTTGTCAACTCAGTGAATCAAAGTTCAACTTAAGATACTCAACTCGAAGGTACTCAACTCAAGATACTCAAGGATAAAGAAATAGTAAAAGATGCAATATATATGGAAAGCTGTAAAACTGTAGATAGCAACTCAATGTATTGAAAAATACAATAATACTCAATGTGTATATAAAAATACAATATAACTCTATCGGAGTTTCTCTAATCGACAACCACCACTCTGAGCCTAAGTGATGATATAGCGTCTTGCCCACACTGCCAGAACTATCCTATACTTTGCCATCATATAAAAGGCCTTAACTGAATGGATCCACTAGTGTATGCTAAAAAGCACTAAGGAGTCATCTAAAAAGTATGGTCCTTTCTACCCATGATGGCTTCATGGTTTATGGAGACTTGAGTTATTATGAACTCGTGTTCCCATATTAGTGCTAAATACTACTACCAAAATATACTCAGCTCATATGTTTTAAAAACAAAACTCTTTCTGTGATTTGAGATAATTACTCAAAAACTAGATCAAAGGCTCTCTTGGAAATCGATGTTTCCTTTTTTGTTCAAATGTGAAAACATTTTAACTCTTGAGAATACTTAGTTCCCATATAATCTTTGAAGAAATGAACTTTACTCTTACTCTTTACTCAACTCAAAGCTTAAGTCTTAAAACAAAGTTAAAACGTTTTTAAAAGACTTCTTAAAATATGGTTCATGCTGAATTGTGGACGTGAATGACTCAATGCAAGGTTTTCAATAACCGTAGATAAAACTCAATACTTGGAACTCAAGAACTTCAATGATACTACTCATTTCAAGAATTCTCAACTCAGAGGGTTCATGCAGAATTATGAGCATGAACTACTCAATTCAAGTACTCAAAGATACTTCTCTTCTCAAGATTGTTCGACTTATAGGGTTCATACGGAATTATGGGTAACATGTAATAGTACAATGATTAGAAATATAATATCAAAGGGGATTAGGAACTCAATACTCAAGACTTATAACTTGAAGATACTACTCCTCTCAAAGGTACTCAACTGATAGAGGTCATGCGGAAGTTATGGGCATGAACGACTCGACTCAAGGGTCAAAATATTAGTAAGGAACTCATGTATACGACTCTTCTCATTCTCATACTTACTTACTCAAAACTTAACTCAAATCGATGATGGATCTCAAAGGATTCACAATTGAACTCAAAGGCTTCCTTGAACTCTACTCTTAACTCTATCTTGAATGTGAATTATGAATTCAAGAGTTATGGTTCATGCTATGAAGAATATCGTAATGACAAAGTAGGCTCATGAGTACATTCTCCTCATCCTCATACTCACTTGCTCGAGTCTTGAAACAAGTTACTCGAAATTGTAGAAGACTCCTCAAAAGGACTCAAATGGAGTTTCTTAGAATGTTCGAAAGAATTCTCAAAACTTAACTCTTCACTCTACCTTGAATTTGAATTATGAATTTAAGGTTATAATCATGTTATGAATGATTTCTAGGTGTTTAGAAGTAGCTTAGAGTAGTTAGAATCGAAAAGGAGTGAAGGTACCCTTCGAAAGAACTCAAACGGAACAAATGATTACAAACTGGACGGGAAAGGCGACCATAGGGATATGAGTGGCACGGGGCACCAGCCCCTAAAATTCTGAGCATACTTTGGGGTGCTCTGGCTGGTGCGACGCCCCAGGCCCCAACCCAGAAGACCCGACGAAATTTATTTGCTCATTTTCTCACCCTAATTAACCTAGAATCAAACGGTTTCTTCCCTAATCACTTGGATTTGATTACTTAACATAAGTACACTCTAATCTACTCAATACAACCCTCCAAAAACTCACTTTAATCTCAATAAATCATCAAAACCCCAACAAAACAAGATTTAGAATGAACTTCAAGAACACCTATCAAGAACTCATCAAGAACTCTAATCTTTCAACTTTAAAAATGAAAATGCACTGAAAATAACATGATTGGCGTGTGGGTGAACAAACCCAACACTATGGAAGCTTACATACCTCTTAGGGATTAAACCCATGGCAAAAATCCGCAAGAAAACTCAAGAACTTCGACGAACGCCTTGATCCTTTCCTCTTTTCTCCTATTTTCTCTTATTTTCTCTTCTTGAACTCTCAACTAAAACCATAGGCGTACATTAGGATTATAAAACTGAACCTAATAATATTAGACCCTTAAAATATTATTAAAACTGAATTGAATCTGATTGGTTAAGGAAAAGACCTAAATACTCCTTACTATTTTCGGGTAACTTTCCTTAACTCGACAGCCTGACTTCAAAAGGGCATATCTCACTCATCTGAACTCGAAACTTAGAAAACTCAGAGGCGTTGAAAATATAATTCAAATACTTTCATTGGGTACCTTGTTTGCCACCTAACTCACCCTGCACAAAAAGTTATGGTCATTTGAAGTTGACCCAAAACTTAAAGGAACTTAGGAATGACTTGAATGAACTCTTTTTAGTTCTTCTTGGAACTCAAGGTGTTACATCTATTGACCTTAACACTCAAGAAATTTTAATTTCCTCATTAAAATCCTACTCACAAGGAAGGATGGTTCGAGTCTCAGTTCGAAAAAAAATTCTGGGATGTTACAATATCTCCCCCTTGGGATCATTCGTCCTCGAATGACGGCTGGACTGGGTATGGAACGGGCTTACTCTTACTAAGGTCTGAGTCTAATGGTATGTTTTTACTATTTTCAAGCTTAACCCAAATACTAAGGTTAGGGTTCTATACCTCTCTATAGGGAATCTCATCCCAAGATTATTACTCTTTACCACCACACTGGGCTCATATCAAGAACCACTTAATGTTTAACAACACCACATTCAAGCTTAGTACTCTAACAACTCCATGGACTCCTACTAACCAACTCCTTCAGAACCAACTAAGGGCTCTCATTTAACTATTCCTCATAGTAAAACCTCATCCTTCTTTTCCTCCTCATTTATAACCTTAGATGGAATTATCACACCATCACTATCATCACAAGAACATCAACCTCCTCTTTCTAACATCACTCCATTACAAAAAGAGCCTCTAGAAGATATCACCCAAACTCTTTGGAACTCATTACTATCTTATTCTCAACACTTGACTTGATTTCTCATCTCGTCATCTCCCCCTTAGGTCTAAAGCTAACACTTGAAAGCTACGGACCTATTCCATTATCTCTAATTGGTCTACATCCTCTTTTCTCTAACACTTGGGAGATGTTTACCTCATGACTACCAAACTCTCAATAAACAGGTACTAAGACCTCTTTCTAAGGTGTTTCTCTTAACTTCTTTTGATTACGCACCCTCTCAATACACCATCTTAATGCTTCTTGTTACTCTTGTGACTTAGCCACACTTCACTACCCTTATCTAAACGTGAAGGTCTCTCACTTGTACCACTCATATTTATTGCACCTTATCACCTCAATTTCTCACCTACTCTATGTAAAGTCTTCTAGATCAAATCTCAAGACTAACATCATCACCCTCATATTGCCATTCTTTTGATCATGAAACTCATCTCGAATTCAAGTTTAATGTTCATTACTAAACTTGAATATCAACACGATTGTTCTCCTACTATACTATACCTCATCACTTGGTCAGTTCTATAACCTTCTAAAGATTATGACCCTCTTAAACAAGTCATAAGCCTAGCTTAGATCTATCACTTCATGAATACTTCTTATCTTCTATTCAACACTTACACTTGATCATTTCCTACACAATGACACTTCATCGCAAATTCCGTTCTAGCTAAATCACACTCTACCTCCTATGATGGAATCTTTCCAACTCACCACTTCTTAGTCTACCCATAAGGGAAAACTCTTCATTAATATCTTACTTGGTGCATGACTATAATAACATAATATGCCCCATCATTATCTCCCTTTCATAGATCTCTATACCTCTACATACTTTTCTCTAACTCTGGGCTCTTTCACTACTACTGCTCATGATCTCATAACTCATGCTAACCTTTTAGGATAAAATACTACCCAAGCTCTAAATATACCTCCTCAAAGGATCTCAGCAGAAACACGGCTTAGGGAAAAGAGTACAACTCACTTTTAACTCAAATGCATGATTCATATAATTATGGGTACATTTCTCTGAAACTGAACACTTAACTTACTCTTAGGCTTTTGTCAAGCCCCTCTGGAGTCTCATGACTTCCTCGAAACACTTGCTAAGAACAACTCATCGACAAAGAATTGACTTTTATTTTCAACCACCTCTAGTATGATGGGTAGTCAAAGGGATAGGAGAACACACGAGTTAGAATAAGTCTCCATGGCATAGCTCTATTGCATGATTAAGAGTATAAAAGAAGGAAAACTTTTCCTAAATGTCTGTAGTCCCACATTTATAGAAGCGGGGCCCTCACAACAATAAACAAGATCATACTTGATAGGGCTTCATAGACACCCTAGGACACTTGAACTCTGTGCTCTGATACCAAGTTTGTCACGACCCGAGTGTAACATCTCGCAAATTGAAAGAACTAGAAAGAGCTAGAATTAGAAAGAGTGATTTTTGGAAATAATAAAATCAGGAAAATTGGTCAAGTTTGAGTTTTTTGGTCAAATTCAAATGACCATAACTCCTAGCTTATGATTATTTAGGTGTATTTCCAGATATCGTAGGAAATATTTTGGAATAATCTTTCCAACGACGCCAAGTTTGTGCGATTCCAAGTTCGTATGAGTGAGTTATGCCAATTGGAAGTTGGGCTGTTCAAACAAGGAAAGTCCAATCCGGATTTTAGAAGGCAATCATGGTCTTTTCACCACCCGATTAATTAATTTCAATTTTGGTAATTAAGTTAGGGATAAACTAATTGGATTTAGTTTACGCTTTTGAGAAACAAGTTAGGGTTTTGAGAGAAGAGAAAAGAAGAGGAGAAGAAGCAAGGAATCGTCAAGTTCTTGACGCTAGGCTCGTGGATTTCTTCAAGGGGTGATCCCTACGAGGTATGTGAGTCTTTCATAGCGTTGGGTTCGTTCACCCTCGCGCCAATTATGTATATTTCAACGAAATTCATTCTAGAAAGTTGAAGGTTGATGAATCTTGAATGGTGTTCTTGAATTTGTTTTTCGTACTTTAATTGGGCTGAATTGAGAAGTTTCTGAGATCTTTACGTCGAGTTTTAGAGTTTTTTTGAGTTAGGTTCATTGGTACATATGATGGGTAGCTGAATCTAAAGAAAAATTGAGAAGAATAGTCGAGTTTAGGTGAATTGGGGTTGGAAAAGGAAATAAGGAAAAAGTCAGGCGAATCGAGTGCCCCAGGCCGCGTTGCTACCTACCCCCCAGTTTCGCAAATTCATCCTCGCGTCGTGGAGCGGTCACGGACCGTTCTACCTCAAAAATTATTTTCGTGATAAAAAATTTAAATACAGCATCGTGACGTGGACAAGTTTCCAAGCAATGATTTCTTGATCATTTCTCATGTTTAGCTATCTAAAATTATTCCTAAACATCATGAGATCTTTCCTATCACAAATCACAATCCTTGAATCCATAATTCAATTCAAGGAAAGTTAAGAGTCAAGTCAAGAGAAGTTAAGAGTCAAGTTAAGAGAGATTTATAAAGTTTTCCAAAAGTCTTTTACAAATTCTTTTACTTTGTTTTAAGACTTGAGTTTTGAGTTGAGTAAAAAGTAAAGTTTGAAGTTCACTTCTTCAAAAGAGTATATCGAGACTATGTATTCCCAAAGAGTAAATGTTTTCACAATTAAAGAAGAAAGGAAACCTTGATTTTAAAAATAACTGTTGAGCTAGTTTTCAGTAAAGAGTAAGAGTAAAATTCATTCTTCAATGATTATACGGGAATTAAGTATTCCCAAGATTTAAAATGTTTTCACATTTTAGCACGAAAGGAAACTAAGATTTTCAAGAGAGCTTTTCAGTGAAGTTTTTGAGTTATTATCTCAAACCAAAGAAAGAGTTTTGTTTTTACAAACATATGATCTAAGTATATTTTGGGAGTAGTATTGAGCACCGATATGGGGACGAGTTTGAGTTTAGATAAATCACGTCTCCATAAACCATGTAGCCATCCTGGGTAGTAAAGGATCATACTTTTTAGATGACTCCGTAAGTGCTTTTTAGCATAGACTAGTGGATCCACTTAGTTAAGGCGTTCTATATGACGGCAAAGTATAGGACAGTTTTGGCAGCGTGGGCAAGACGTTGTATCATAGTGGTGGTTGTCGGTTAGAGAAACTCCCACATAAACTATTTTACTTTATTATATGAGTAAAGTTGAGATTGTTATTGCATTATCTTTAACGAACTAAATTGTTTTCTACTGTTTTAAAGGCTTTCTATATATTGTATGTGTTTTATTTATTTATATTGAGTTAAGTTATTCAGGAGTTGAGTAAAGCCAAGGTAAGTGTTTCTTTCAGCTTCTTTTCGAGCTTAAGTTATGTTTAGCATTCTAACTCGCATACTCGTACATTCAATGTACTGATGCCAGTTGTCCTGCATTTTATTATGATACAGACGCAGGTAATCTGGATTTGCATCCAGCGCTTCGTTGATCCAGTTGAGCATTCAACGTCTTGTGGTGAGCCTTCTTTCTTTCCGGAGGATCCCTATTTATATTGCTTTAGTAGTTTTCAGTTCTTAGGATGATTGGGGGTCTTTTCCCAACACCCATATCAATTATTAGAGACTTCATAGATAGATAATCAGTTAGTTCATTTGTCTTTACCTTGTTATTGTCTTATGTTCAGATTTGAGTTGCCACTTTGGCTAAGTTAAATGTTTATTTCTAAAACATTATGATTTTAGTTTGAGACAGTTGAGTTAACTTGCATTTGAGTTCTTTTCTTAATTCTTAAAGTCTTCCGCTGAGTAAGTAAGGCAGGCCAAGGGTCCGCTTGGAGCCAGCAATGGCTCTCGAGTGCCAGTCCTACCCAGGGTGTAGGCTCGGGGCATGATAAACTTGATATCAGAGCACAGAGTTCAAGAGTTCTAGGGATTCTATGAACCCGTGTATGTAGAGTCCTAGTTATCGGTGTGAGGTGCACCATATCTATAATTATGAGGCTGCAACATTTAGGAATTCCTTTAATTCTTTCATACTCACTTCGCGCGATAAATTGTATCTCTATAAAAGTCTATTTCTAACTCTTGCATACGCATAACCGATTTTGAGTTGGCCTATGCTCGAGAGTCCTTTCATGAGGAGCAGGATGAGTTTATTCATAGTTGGGTTGACTCGTCTATCAGGTAAGGAAAGTAAGAAAGCCATGCTAATAGGTTACATGGGCATAGCAAGGTTGATGATCCATGTGCAACAAGTTGAGAAGGAGCAGTTGAAGGATAGAGAAGAGTTTGAGAATAAGAGGGCTAAGATATGAGGGAATGAATCTGGGCTGCAAAAGAGTAAGGCGAACCGGTCTTCTTTCCAACATAAGCAGAAAGGACCTGCTCCATCATCTGCTAGTGCACCTGAACCAAGGGACAAGTGTGAGTACAATAGTCAGAATTCTCAAAACTTCAGAGCTAGACCTACGCATTTGCAAGGTATTATGGCAGAAGGGGGTACTAAGACTCATGTATGTGCTAAGTGTTGTAGGAGCCACTCAGGGGTGTGTCATGATGGCTCCACCAGTTGCTTCAAGTGTGGCCAGAACGGTCATTTTATGAGATTGTGTCCTAAGAGCAGATAGAGTAATGGTAATGGGGGTAATATAGCCCAATCTTCTTCAGTTACTCCACCAAATAGAGATGCATCTAGATGAGCTACTTCAAGGGCAGGCGAAGAAGGAAACCATCTTTATGTTATCGCTAGTCGTCGAGAGCAAGAGGATTCACCAGATGTTGTCACTGGTATGATCCAAGTCTTCAATTTTGATGTTCTTCCTGAGTAACTTCTTGAGCCCTTCAGTGTTTCTACACCTGATGGTGAGTCTATTCTAGCAGAAAAAGTGTATCGTGGTTGTTCCTTTTCCGTCAATCACAAGAGTACCATGGCTGATTTAGTTGAGTTAGACATGGTAGATTTTGATGTAATTCTAGGTATGGACTGGCTTCATGCCTGTTATGTATCAATAGATTGTAGAACTCGAGTAGTCAAGTTCTAGTTTCCAGTGAACCAGTTATAGAGTTGAAGAGCAGTCAGCAGTGCCTAAGGGTCATTTTATTTCGTACCTTAAGGAGAGAACGTTAGTTTCCAAGGGGTGTGTCTATCACTTAGTCCAAGTTAATGAATCTACTATTGAGATACCTCATATTCAGTTAGTTTCAGTAGTAAAAGAGTTTCCAGAAATCTTTCCAGATGATCTTCCCGGAGTCCCTCCTGAGAGAAAAATAGACTTCGGTATAGATACTATTCCTGATACTCGTTCTATCTCTATTTCACCATACAACATGGCACCAACAGAGTTGAAAGAGTTAAAAGAGCAGTTAAATGATCTTTTAAAAAAAGGTTTCATTCGACCAAGTATCTCACCTTGGGGTTCTCCAGTCCCATTTGTGAGAAATAAAAATGGTTTCCTTAGGATGTGTATAGGTTACCGTTAATTGAACAAGATTACCATCAAGAATAAGTATCCTCTTCCGAGAATTGATGATAATTTCTATCAGCTTCAAGGTGCTACATGTTTCTCTAAGATAGACCTTAGATCTGGCTACCATTAGTTAAGAGTAAGGGAATGTGATATTCCGAAGAGAGCTTTCAGGACCCGTTATGGTCATTATGAGTTTCTGGTCATGTCCTTTGGTTTGACCAATGTGCCTGCAACATTCACAGACCTTATGAATAGAGTTTTCAAACCTTATTTAGATATGTTTGTTATCGTCTTCATTGATGACATTCTAATCTATTCGAGGAATGAGGAATATCATGCTAGCCATCTCAGAATAGTTCTTCAGACTTTGAAAGGTGGATTGTGTGATTGATTTCAAGGGTAATTGGGATGATCATCTACTTCTCATTTAGTTGCTTACAACAATAGTAACCATGCTAGCATCCAAATGGCTCCATCTGAGGCTTTTTATGGGAGAATATGCAGATCTCATATTGGATGGTTTGAAGTTGGTGAAGCAGGGTTGATAGGACCACACTTAGTTCATCAAGCTATGGAGAAAGTGAAAGTTATTCAATAGAGATTAAATACAGCGCAGAGTCATCAGAAATCCTACATTGATGGTAGGACGAGGGAGTTAGAGTTTGAAGTAGATGATTGAGTTTACTTGAAAGTTTCACCCATGAAGGGTGTTATGAGATTTGGTAAGAAGGGGAAGCTTAGTCTCTGGTATATTGGCCTTACAGAATATCCAAGAGGATTGGCAATGTAGCTTATGAGTTAGAGCTACCACAAGAATTACCAGCAGTCCATCCGGTGTTCTACATCTCCATGTTGGAAAAGTATATGGGTGATCCTTCATTGATCATACCAACTGAAGCTATTAGAATCAAGGACAGCTTATCTTATGAGAAGATTCCACTTCAGATTCTAGATCATCAAGTTTGCAAGTTAAGAACAAAAGAGGTAGCATCAGTCATATTTCTTTGGAGGAACCAGTTTGTTGAAGAAGCTACTTGGAAGCTGAGGAAGATATGAAGAAAAGATATCAACATCTCTTCGAATACGGAGAAGTTCCAAATCAAGGTACTAATCCTTTTCTTGGCCTTTATTTATAAGATTAGCATGTTGTAATTGCATTGCTTGTTGGGTGTTTGAGCTGAATGTTAAATGTTACACCCTTAGCCTACTAAGAGTAATCTCATTCGAGGATGAATGTTCCCAAGGGGTAAATATTGTAACATCTCACAAATTGAAAGAACTAGAAAGAGCTAGAATTAGAAAGAATTATTATTGGAAATAATAAAAATCTGGAAAATTGGTTAAGTTAAGTTTGAGTTTTTTGGTCCACTTCAAACGACAATAACTCCTAGCTCATGATGAGTTAGCTGTGTTTCAAGATATCATTGGAAAGATCTTGGAATAATATTTTCAACACCATCGAGTTTGCATGATTCCGAGTTCGTATGAGTGAGTTATGCCCATTGGAAGTTGGGTTGTTCAAATAAGGAAAGTCAAAATCCGGATTTTAGAAGGGCATTATGGTCTTTTCACCACCCAATTAATTAATTTCGTTTTTGGTAATTAAGTTGGGATCTAAACTGATTGGATTCAGTTTACGCTTTTGAGAAACAAGTTAGGGTTTTGAGAGAAGAGAAAAGAAGAGGAGAAGGAGCAAGGAATCGTCATGTTCTTGAAGCTAGGCTCATGGATTTCGTCAAGGGGTGATCCCTACGAGGTATGTGAGTCTTTCATAGCGTTGGGTTCGTTCACCCTCGCGCCAATCAGGTTTATTTCAGCGAAGTTCATTCTAGAAAGTTGAAAGTTGATGAATCTTATATGGTGTTCTTGAATTTGTTTATCGTTCTTGAATTGGGATGAATTGAGAAGTTTCTGAGATCTTTATAGCGATTTTTAGAGTTGTTTTGAGTTAGGTTCATGGGTACATATGTTGGGTATCTGAATCTAAAGAAAAATTCAGAAGAATAGTCGAGATTAGGTGAATTGGGGCTGGAAAACCAAAGAAGGAAAAAGTCGGGGAAATCTCGTGCCACAGGCCGCATTGCGAACCTGCCCCCCAGTTTAGAAAAATTCATCCTTGCGTCATGTAGCGGTCACATACTGTTCTGCCTCAAAATTTATTTTCGCAACCAAAAATTTAAATACACCTCCGCGTTGCGGACTAGTTTCCAAGCAGTGATTTCTTGATCATTTCACATGTTTAGCTATCTAAAATCATTCCTAAACATCATGAGATCTTTCCTATCACAAATCACAATTCTTGAATCCATAATTCAATTCAAGGAAAGTTAAGAGTCAAGTCAAGAGAAGTTAAAAGTCAAGTCAAGAGAAGTCAAGAGTCAAGTTAAGAGAAGTTCATCAAGTTTTCCAAAAGTCATTTACAAATGTTTTAACTTTGTTTTAAGACTTGAGTAAAGAGTAAAGTTTGAAGTTCACTTCTTCAAAAGAGTATATCGGGACTATGTATTCCCAAAGAGTAAATGTTTTCACATTTAAAGAAGAAAGGAAACCTTGATTTCCAAAAGATCTTTTGAGCTAGTTTTCAGTAAAGAGTAAGAGTAAAATTCATTCTTCAAAGATTATACGGGAACTAAGAATTCTCAACAGTTAAAATGTTTTCACATTTGAGCACGAAAGGAAACTGAGATTTCCAAGAGAGCTTTTAAGCTAAGTTTTTGAGTAATTATCTCATCCCAAAGAAAAATTTTTGTTGTTACAAACATATGAGCTACGTATATTTTGGGAGTAGTATTGAGCACCGATATGGGGACGAGTTTGAGTTCGAAAAACTCATGTCTCTATAAACCATGTAGCCATCATGGGTAGTAAAGAATCATACTTTTTAGATGACTCCTTAAGTGCTTTTTAGCATAGACTAGTGGATCCACTTAGTTAAGGCGTTCTATATGACGACAAAGTATAGGATAGTTCTGGCAGCGTGGGCAAGGCGCTGTATCACCACTTAGGCTCATAGTGGTGGTTGTCGGGTAGAGAAACTCCCACAGAAACTATATTACTTTATTATATGAGTAAAGTTGAGTTTGTTATTGCATTTTATTTAACGAACTAAGTTTTTTTCTATTGTTTTAAAGGCTTTCTATATATTGCATGTGTTTTATTGCTTTATAATGAGTTAAGTTATTAAAGAGTTAAGCAAAGCCAAGGTAAGTGTTTCTTTCAGATTCTTTTGAAGCTTAAGTTATATTTAGCATTCCAACTAACATACTCATACATTTAATGTACTAATGCCAGTTGGCCTGCATCTTATTATGATTGCAGACGCAGGTAATTCAGGATCAACATCCAGTGCTTCGTTGATCTAGTTGATCATTCAGAGTCTTGTGGTGAGCCTCCTTGCTTTCTGGAGGATCCCTATTTATATTGCTTTAGTAGTTGTCAGTTGTTAGGATGAACGGGGGTCTTGTCCCGACATCCATCTTAGTTATTAGAGGATTCATAGATAGACAATCAGTTAGTTCATTTGTCTTTACCTTGTTATTGGCTTATGTTCAGATTTGAGTTTCCATTTTGGCTAATTTAAATGTTTATTTCTAAAACATTATGAGTTTAGTTTGAGACAACACCTTTACTAAACT
>JAJOOR010015997.1:0-18539 GCA_036250505.1 Solanum acaule | reverse complement strand
TCGATTATCATTTTGGCATGAGGAGTTGTCATGAATCATGTAAGCTAAATACGAAGTCCTAAACGAGTAACGACAAAAGGGCATATTAAAGAAACGCGAAGAACAAATGACCAATCCGATATGATTTTAGAAAAAAAACAATAACTACAAGTTTAAGCATTAATAGTACCTAAATTTAGCAAACATACTGCATATGGAAATATACTACAGGTGCATACCAAAAACTTGGGCAAAACTTCAAAGACTAAAACAAGTAATAAAAATAATAAAATAATAATAATAATGAAAAAAAAATAGGCCGACATGATGAGATAATCAGGAAAGAGAAGTAAGTATTGACCTTGACAACAAAACAAGGATTGAAGCGAACTACGATCTAAATAATAAAACGACTTCATATCTTATGAGTTTAACTACAGATGGTGAGCATTTTTCGACTAGGCATTTAGGCGGATAGAAACACCGACTTGAACCTAACATGTCTTGCTAAAGGCAGAATAATCATGGGACTAAAAAAAACGAAACGAAGAGAACATGCTAATAAGTCAACGAGCCATGGACAAGACAACATACATGTTACTAACTAGTTAAGAAAATTTTGCTCCTATTTTTGGAAAGAAAATGACGTTAAAAGACCAAGAGAAGGGTGTCACAATGGCAACCAACGAAAATTATTTCGTCGATCCTAGCAAATATTAAACCAAAAAGTAACAAGAAATGGAGACAAAGACGATAAAACGCAAGAATAAAATAAAAATAACAATAAAGGATTAGAGTTCAATGATTCACATAACTTTCAGCCTTAAATTACTAGAAAAAGACTCATTTTTAATCTCAAACAACTAAGATACATTGATTCAAAACCAAACACCTTTTAACAGACAAAGTCATGAACAAAGAAGAGAAAGAGACGATCTTTTAAAAGGAAGAAGACATACCAACATATCATCTCATTTCACACCCAAACAAAACATCAAATAGATGAGTCGAAAACCTCGAATAAGTTTACCTTTAGTGGTGCAACGAGCCAAGACGACGAGCTTAGGTGCTAACAACGAATTCCACCACACAATCACGAATGGAGTGGCAAGCGAGAGGCCTAGTTTACCCTTCTTCGAATGTATTTTTTATGTGTAATTTTGTGACTAATTGCTTAGCTTTTCCTCTGCCATCGTAAAGAATTTTTCCAACCCCGAAATCTAAAAAAAAAAGAATGGAAAAGAAGAGGTGTTTTATAGAAGGGGATTTAGGTCGATATTTGGGGGGAGAGGCGGGTGAATTTTCTGAAAAGCTTGGGGTAGAATCGGAATTCTCCTTCACCCCAAATTCAAAATTCTTGCTTTCAAAGTCGAGACCAAACTGTTGTTGGTATGATATTTCACCTAAATCCCATAAAATTCGGAGGAGGGCAGCAACGCGGATGGCTCAGATCGATCCAAACGTCCTTGTTCTCGACGTGGCGTCATCCCGTGCGAGCAAATGACAACAAACGCTGCTGCCAGGACGAAAGCACATATGCTTTTCGCTGCTGGAACAATGTTTTTTGCTGCTGTTGTGTTGTTCACGCGTTGCTAGAGTCGCTGGGTTTTCTCGTCGTTTCTGAATTGAACGTTGCTGGCAAACAATGTTTGCTGGGTCTCTTTTGGGATTAGAAAAGGTGGGCTGGACCGGGTCAGGGGATTGGGTTGATTGTTGTTGGGCTGGCTGGGAAATAAAAATGGTGGGCTGGAGGTTTGAATTGGAATTGGAATTGGGAATAGGAGGAATAGATTATAGCCAATTGAATTAAGAAAATAGCCATTTTGAATTTAATTAATAAAATTGGCCAAAACTCAAATGCGATAAATTAATATTAATTAATTAACGAACTTCTTAATCTTGACAAAATAAAATAATTAACTTAATCAAACTAATTAATTGAAGAATATTAACTATAACTTAAACTAAACAAAATATTTATGTAAAAGTAAAAAAAAAATTGACGCAATTTTTGAATATTTATAAAATATACTAATTATATAAAAAATATATTTATTATTTAAAAATTATAAAATGACTAAAATTACCTAAAAATATCTTGAAAAACATTTGCAATTTTTATCAAATTAATTATTTCAAATCGTTTGAAATTAAGAAGCTTGGAAATTAATTCTTCTTTGGGAGGGTCAAAATTGGGTGTCAACAACTGTCCCTCGTTTGGATAAGCATAAACATCTTTTCAACTAGATGAGAAAATAAAGAAGCATTGAGAGTAAAAGATAATGGATACTGCTTTTGAACACAATATGTCCATTACAACTCATGATTTGCTGCGGATTTGAAGATGCCATTGCTTGTTTTCTTCATGGGAAACTTCGATGATCTCTGCAATGAGCCAAATGACTTGATAATGAGCCAACTGTAACGAGGTGGATGGCTCGATGATTATCCAACTGTAACGAGGTGGATGACTCGATGATTATCCAACTGTAACGAGGTGGATGACTCGATGATTATCTAACTGTAACGAGGTGGATGGCTCGATAATTATTCAGCTGTAACGATGTGGATGCTCGATAATAGTCCAACTGTAACGAGGTGGATGGGTTGATGATATTCGTTTCTCAGCTCGCGCTAAGAAAAGAAAATACCACGTTGTGCTGCATCTTTTCTGATGTCGCCTGCACCTGTGGTTTGATTTGAGAATTCATCCTCTTGGATGCTCTCGACAAAAAATGAAATAAACTTGTTAGCAGAAACTGTAATTTAAATAGAGAAGTGATATATTTTACCATATTCGACACATGTTCTTTTCTATAAATGTTCTGACGTCAGCCTCCATCGATTTTGATGTAGTAGATGATGACTTGATATGATGTGGATGACGATGCTTCATTGTTAGAAATATGATGATCCATTGGTAGGATGATGATGATCCATTGATAGGATAATGCTGCTACATGATAGGATGATGATGCCTTATTGGTAAAATGATGTTGATGCTCCATTGATAGGATGATAATTCTTCGTTGATGATCCATTGGTAGGATGATGATTCTTCGTTGATGATCCATTGGTAGGATTATGTTGATGCTCCATTGATAGGACGATTATTCTTTGTTGTTGATCCATTGGTAGGATTATGCTGATCCATTGACAGGATAATGTTGATGCTTCATTGATAAAATCATGATACTTCATTGACGATCCATTTGTAGGATGATGTTGATCCATTGACAATCTATTGGTAGGATGATGTTGATCCATTGACATGATGATGGTATTCCATCAATAAAATGACGATGATGTCCTTTTGGGTGGTGGTACTATCTCATTTGATAATACTATAGAAATGCCCCTTGATGCTGAAAAATGTCATTTGATGTCATTGTAGATGCTTGTACATGTTGAGAGTGACACATTTACTTGTTCCCATTTGAACATTTGTATTCATTGTGACACATGCTTTGCTGGGAATTTGAACGAGGTGTTGTTGCTCGTATTCTGAACTGTTTCTTTTTCTTCTGAAAAACTTCAATGACTTTCCTGCATCCACAAAAAAATTGTCAATTTTGGGAAGCTCCTCGCCCTTTTGACTTCTCCATATTCGTTGAATAGAGGAATGTGGTGAACTTGAGGCAATCTTATAGACCTGCATCCACAGAAAAATTGTTAGTTTTTAAAACAAATTGATTTGTGTTGACTTTTTCAGACGCTTGCTCCTTGTCTTGCTATATTCAGTTGATCGCTCCAATCTCTTGCTTCTTGATAGACAAGACAAAATATTTTATGCAAAAATATTTGAAGCATATAGAAAAAAAATTTATTATAAAAAAAAAAGTTTTCAAAAAGTTTTAATTGGAAAAGGTTGATGCCAAGTATCATGTCATGTCAAGCTTAATGAACTCCCTTGGTTCAAAACTTTGGTGTGTCCGATAGCTTCTTCTATAGAATTCAAATGATCCTTAAAGCTTTGAAAATCTCTGACATGGTCCTGCTGAAATCTGCTATAATTGAAAATGTTTGCAGTTGACTCTGTACTTCACGGTATCGGAGATTGTTGAAGTTGACTATGAACTTTAATGATTCCAGAGGTCAATTGAAGTTAGCTCTAAACGTCTAATCATGCTCTAAATGCTCAAAATTATCTACAAACTTCTGGTTACGCTTGGATAAATTTTTGAGGCCTTCATAAAAAATCTCTATCCCAGTTAGATGTCTTGGAGTAACTCGAACTGTTGATATATGACTTGTAGAATTTTTTAGACCCTCTCAAAAATTCTGTCCCAGTTGCAACTCGTAATGTATCTTCAGTTTTGACTTGTTGTAGAGATCCTCTTCTCGAGAATTTTTTAGTCCCTCGAAAAAATTCTGTCTCAGTTTCTATTGTAAAGAAAAATAGAAAACTTATAGGAGATATGACTGATCCATTGTGGCGCCTACGTATCCCGTTGAGGCAGGAATCAGGTCAAACGTAGTTCCCCCCTCTCAAGGATTAACAAAAATAGGAAATTTTAATAAGTAAACGACCGAGGCCGACACAGGCCGCCTACGTATCTCATTCTTGAGAATTCAGGTCAGACGTAGTTCATTACAAAAGAAAACATTAAAAGGGGTAAATGGGTGACCGAGGCCGACATAGGCCGCCTACGTATCTCATTCTTGAGAATTCAGGTCAAACGTAGTTCATTACAAATAATAATTTTCTAACTACAGAACATAAGACGATTACAAACAAACTATGCGATTTCAAGGAAAGAAATAAAAGACACTCTGAATCTTCAAATATCATAACTCTTGATAGCATCTGCGTTGATTGGAAACTTGAGATGAATGTCTATGTTCCACCACGACATGCGATCCAACAAATGTATCGATGTATATTCCAAGTGAACTACTGAGTTTTCTTTTCGGATCTTCTCTCAAATGGACCCTAATTCTGACTTCTTTGACACAGTCGTCATTTTCCAGATTTACAATCTGTCTCATCCAGATTCGACTTATTCAGATTCTCTAACTGTTTCAAATCTTTGACAAGGTGTTTGAATATCATGATCTCCTCGTCATGCTAATCAAACTCATTTTCATCTACCTCATTTTGTTCATTTAGCTTGTTACATGACATGATATTGACAGGTTTAAAAATTTTTTTACTGAAACCAAAAACAAAGACTGTTAGATAGAAAAATTAAAGCAAGCAAAATAAATTTTTGCAATAGAAGAGGCTTTCATTAAAAACAAGAAAATACGAACTTTGGCTATGACCATGAGCCATTTTGCCTTTTTCAAAACATTACGAGGTAAATTAAAATACAATTAGGTAAAATAACACAAAAGGTGGGTTCCGGGCCTCATCTGGACTACCCATGATTTTAGAAACAACATAAAATTCATCTTTGTCTATCAAGATAAACGAAGAATCAAGAGCGGAGTGGAAGTCCAATTAAGAACTTGCTCCATTGGCTCGGTATCTCGTATGCTTGGTGTCTCGATCATCTTCTTGGGCGCAACATCACCTTCTTAAAAAAGATCCCTAATTCTTTCTCCAAAACCGTCATCATTGGCATATTCCCCTATCAGAAAGGACTGGCATAAATGAGGCACAGACCTTGGTGGAGCATGATTAATTCCCTTCTTTGTATGTCCCTCTCTTGACACTAAATCAAAAGCTTGATGGGGTGTCATGCTCGTAAAATTGAGTTTCTCACTTAGGCTCGGAGAAGCTACAACTTTCTCAAGATTGTCAGGACCAGCCGGAACTATCGTCTTTGCCATGAACCACTCCTCATCTGTCTCTATCATGTTGATAATGACGTCTCCATGATTTTGTAGAAGATAATTGTAGACGTTGGGTGTGGCGGTCTGGAAAGTGACCACCCTCTGGTCGATTAAGTCCTGGATCTTGTGCTTTAAATTAATACAGTCTTCAGTATCATGCCCAACACTGTTGGAATGATACGCACACCTTCGATCAGCTTGGTAGAATTGGGAGCTAATATCAACAGGCTTAGGCCTAACTGGGTGAATAAAACCTACCGCACTCAATCGTTCAAACAACTTCGTCCGACTTTCAATGAGAGGAGTAAAATTTCGACCAGGTTTATTCTCAAGACATGGATTAGGGGGATCACAACTGCCTTGTTGAGGGGGCATTGAGGATGAGTCCACCGGTCGACAAACGGCTTCTATCTACAGGTGCTTTCATTATGGATCGGTCGACTTGTCACGATTGATTGCTCACACACAATTAGGTTAGGCAGGCTTGGGGAGGTGATCTGCTTGCTTGCTTTTGCTTACCGGACAAGAAGGATTATTAGACCTATTAATTATTAATGGACTATAGCGAACCATAAGGAAGACCCTCGTGGTCTCCCTTTGACTTGCCAGTTTGGGTCAATCATGTTGATAACAAATCCTCCACAATTCGACAGTGGATTACCATTGGCATTGGAAGTGACAGCTTGTAGAGTGACAATTGTTTGATCAATCAAGTCCTGAATTTTATGCTTCAAGTTGATACAATCCTCAGTGGTATGTCCAGCACGTCTTGAATGATAAGCACAATGAAGATCGGACCTGTAAAGTCTGGAATTGACATTCACATTTTTTGGATCAATTGTTTGTATTAGACCAGCCACTTTCAATCTCTCAAAGAGTTGGGTTCGACTTTCTACCAAAGGAGTAAAGACTCGAGAAGGTTTCTTCAAGAACTCCTGACCAGAAAGATTGTAATTATTTTGTGAAGATGGAGGTACTTGGCGATAATTGGGAGGATTTTGGCGAGTAGGTGTCGGTGTTTGGAAATGTTGGTATTGTGGAGCTTGGTAGCTATGAGGGACATTTGGGTAATTTGGCAATGCAACTTGGTAACTTGATTGAGCACTTGAGTAATTTGGCAATGAAGCTTGGTAATTTGGATGATTTGGTGGTGGAGTTTGGTAATTTGGTTTGATGAGGTAAGGATTTTGTGGAGCAAAAGGGTAGGTTTTGGATGGTAAAGGCTTTCGAGCATTGACATTGGCATGCCTCTTTGATTTTTGGCTCGATTCAAATAAGATGGAGGAAACATTTTCCCTCTACCTCCTCAATGGTCCCGAGGATTCATCTTGGGGAGTCATTCGGATGATTTTTCCAGTCTTGAGACCGTCTTCAATAGTTTCACCAATTTTGAGTATCTCACTGAACTTTCCTTCTAAAATGAACAACATCCTATTGTAGTACTTCGGCTCTTGAATGCGCACGAAGACTTCAATAATATCTTTCTCGGTCATGGGAGGCCTAACCCTTGTAGCCTCTCTTTTCCAACGGTAGGCATACTCTCGATAAATTTCAGTAGAATTATGTTTGATTCTCTCCAAAGAGTATCGATCGGGGATGAATTCTACATTGTAACCAAACCTTTCAATGAAGTCCTTAGCCAAAGCGTTCCAACTTGGCCACTGCTTGATTTCTTTAGAAATAAACCATTCCAAAGCTTCTCCTTTTAGACTTCGACTAAAGAGCCGCATTAACAAAGCCTCATCTTTCCCAACTCCAATAAGTTGATCACAATAAGCCCTCAAATGAGTCAAAGGATTTTCAACTCCACTAAAAGTGTCAAATTTTGATACTTTAAAGCCTTCTGAAAGCTCCAAATGTGAATGAATGCATAAATCTTCATAATTCAACCCCACAATGTCCGTGGTGTATAGAAAGTCCTTCATTGCATTCATAACTTTCTCTTTGATGCTTTGCTCAGTCTTTCCTCTTATAACCTTGCACTCCTTCTCCTTCTTCTCATAATGACCAGGTTCAAAATGTGGGGTAAAGGGAGGGTACAATTCAGGCGATATTGAAAGATGAAAAATGGTTTTTAGAGGTATGGGTTGAGTGGTAGGTGGGTTTTGGACAATTTGAGTAGGGATTTGATGGATCAAAGGAGAATTCTGAAAAACGTTGGTATTTGGATTTTGAGGAGTAGGTAACTTTTGGTGTGAGGAGCTAGCATGGTGTAGATTAGGGGTGGTTAAGTCGATGAAGGGAGGTTTTGGAATCGTAGCGGTGGTTGAATTGTTTGGAAAACGTTCGGATGTTGGATTTGAAGTAGGAAAATAGAGTGGAAGTCTTTCATTGTCTGGAGTAGGAATGTTGGCAACAATAGCCAAATTAGTCAAATCTTGGGTCTTATCCATTTCAGCCCTCATTTCAGCAATCTGTTGGAACAATTGTGCAATCAACTTGTTCTGCTCAGCAATGGTAGGGTAATTCACAGTAATTTCATTCAAATCAGTATTTTCTACTTTTTCAACCATTTTTCCTTTGCCTTTTGACAAACATTGGTCGGAGAAGGAATCTTTGGGGTCTTTGGACCTTGTAAAGTATGGATGTTCAGCCATTTTCTCAACACAGATTAGTTTTGAGTACCTGACAAAGTAAACAACTCAAAGGCAAATGTGTTAGTCTGTGTCGATGATAAATAATACAAAATATCATACACATTACTGGAAACACATAAAAGTTGCTTCATTTGAAGATAAACTTGCCCACATATATAGATAAATGACTAAATAGACAGGAATTTGTCTATTTTATTTTGACCTTAGTGAATCAGAAATGTCGACTTGAGTCGAGAGAAAGTCGATTGTATCTTTCCTTGTCATACTTCTGATTTTTGATTGAGATGTAGCTCTAATTTTTGTGTAAGAGTTGAAAAAGATAGAATTTCTCAAAAATGGGGACCGAACCTTGAACAACTGCCTACGTATCTCACGGAGGAGAATTTAGGTCCTACGTAGTTTGATCTTCTTTTTTGAGTTGAATAAATCGACCTTTTCTGAGATATGAGAGTAAAAATTTGAAAGTGAAGTTTGAATTTTGTTGGGAAACTAAAGACTCGAAGAGTATTTGGACGCACTTTTGATAGTGACTTGATATTTGTGCTTAGGGGTTCTAAAAACAATTTGAAGAGGAGTAAGCTAGAATATCTCCAAATAAAGCAACATAATCACATAAGCAGTTAATCATGTAACATACAAACAAATATTGTGCGTTTTTAAACATATATGTGACCTTTTTATGCGAAGGGTAGGCCTAACGATTTGAGGGATGTATACGTCATTTGAAACATTCCATTACCCCAAAACCCAAATTTATACAAGTTTGAATAAACTGATTGGGGATACATAATAGGGAAAATGAGATACAAAATAAT
Organism: Solanum acaule; assembly: GCA_036250505.1. Classification (NCBI taxonomy): domain Eukaryota; kingdom Viridiplantae; phylum Streptophyta; class Magnoliopsida; order Solanales; family Solanaceae; genus Solanum; species Solanum acaule. Next base: position 9,370 of record JAJOOR010015997.1, on the reverse strand, counting down.
CAGTTCTGCACGGGGGTACAATCCTAAACTATGCTTTCATGAAAGTACCCTCGTTCTTGAACTTCTTGACGTCTCCGGGTGCCTACGCCTTTGGATGGACTAGTAGCTTGTAAAACTTTTTTTTTTTACTAGAATAAGCTATAAAACTCCCAACCATAAGGAACAATGGTGTGTCAAACGACTTATACAACCTTCAAATTTAAACACATAAATATGATTGTCCGTGAGCTATTTTGGACTTAAGGTGGTCTTTCTAATGGGCCCAACACGCCTTGGGTGTCGGGTCATCTTAGGCAAATGCGCTAAATTTTGGGATTGAGTTTGACTCTACGCTAGTCTTGACTAAAAATGAGCTTTGTTTATAGTGGATAGGTGACCCAAGTGGACTACTTGGGCTGAGACAGTTAACGACTGTTGACTATCCAGTAGCCAACTACATTCGTTAGGGTGCCCCGAGAACAATTTGGTTAACGAACGACTGCAGCCCGCATAATCGTCCTTTAAATGGAAAATTAAAATAAATGTCGTTGACGGAGTATGTCATGCCATGAATGCAACGGTTCAATATATACAGTAAATAAAACAAGTAGACAGTTAAAACACATAGCCAAATAAATTAATCTTAAGGTTAGAACCATTCAATTCCCCGCAGAGTTGCCATTCTATTTTATTTAAAAAACTAATTTTAGACTGGTTTTAAGAGTCGCCACATAATTTTAAAGTAAAATTAAGAAAACTGTTGTTTTCAAAAGACTAAAACAGACATCTATTGAAAACTTTAAAGGGGGTTCGGGGTTCTTATTAGTGTTTTAGGAAGGATTTTAAAGCATCTAGAACACCCGCTAATGCGGTTATCCGACAATTAATTATTTGGCTAAAATAATTTAACTTAACTTGAATTGCAAAATTGAACTATTTTAGTCAAAACTTTTTTTTTTTTAAAAAGGAAAAGGAGAAGTATTGAGATATTATCTATGTTAAACACTTTGATAGATTATATTCTAATATTATAGGACGTGAATATTTAATTAGTTATTTTTTAAAAGATTAGTTCAGAATGGCTATATGTCGGAAAATTGAATCGTGATAAACTTAAGATTAATAGCAGGTATTTGACAAATAAACAAACACAATAAAGAAAGGAGGGAGAGAGATTTAGGCCCAAGTTTGGTTTTTCTATCCGCCTGGTCCAATACTTGGGACCATTTTCGTTTTGGGCTTTTGGCCCATTTGAGTCATTCATCCTATTCTAACATAATAGCAATATTTTATATTTGGGCCTTAGGGCCAATTCTTCCACCTGTCCTAAACTAACGCAATAATAGCAATTAAAACGACATGGGCTTAGTCCCATAAATAACAAAATACAACTTTAGAAAAAAAATAAAGGTGGGTTTTTTTTGGCCCAATCCCTTCAACTCCCGATATGCTCCATATTCTTTCAACTCCGAGACCTGTTCGTTGATTTTTTAGATGACTGACTCGATGGAGGAGAAATTTGAGCCTTTATGGCTCTCACGAAATGTGGGATAAGGAAATAGGAGTTCATGGTGAACTCGGACAGATTTACATGCAAAACCAAAAGGGAATGAAAATTAGTATATTAGAAGGGAATGGAGAAAGAGACTGTCATATTTTATACCAAAATAAACTAAGAAATCACTTCCACGAAATATTGAAAAAAAAAGAAAAAGGTTTATGACAAATATGCCTTTAACACATAAAACAAAAAGGAAACTTTCCATTCAAAGGAAATTAGATATTAGGAAAGCATGTCAAGTGTACTAATGAAAGAACGATAATATGAGGCCATTTTTAGCATAACAAACATGTTTTGGCCATGACCTGAGTTAAGCTACATTTAGAATAATACGACCAATCTCAAGTTGCAGTGAAGTATATAAAATAGAAAAGGGACAAAGAATGCTTAAAATGAAACAATGACTAATTACAATATATCCTTAACAATCGATTATCATTTTGGCATGAGGAGTTGTCATGAATCATGTAAGCTAAATACGAAGTCCTAAACGAGTAACGACAAAAGGGCATATTAAAGAAACGCGAAGAACAAATGACCAATCCGATATGATTTTAGAAAAAAAACAATAACTACAAGTTTAAGCATTAATAGTACCTAAATTTAGCAAACATATTGCATATGGGAATATACTACAGGTGCTTATCAAAAACTTGGGCAAAACTTCAAAGACTAAAACAAGTAATAAAAATAATAAAATATTACTAATAATGAAAAAAAAATAGGCCGACATGATGAGATAATCAGGAAAGAGAAGTAAGTATTGACCTTGACAACAAAACAAGGATCGAAGCGAACTACGATTTAAACAATAAAACGACTTCATATCTTATGAGTTTAACTACAGATGGTGAGCATTTTTCGACTAGGCATTTAGGCAGATAGAAACACCGACTTGAACCTAACATGTCTTGCTAAAGGCAGAATAATCATGGGACTAAAAAAAATGAAACGAAGAGAACATGCTAATAAGTCAACGAGCCATGGACAAGACAACATACAAGTTACTAACTAGTTAAGAAAATTTTGCTCCTATTTTTGAAAAGAAAACGACGTTAAAAAACCAAGAGAAGGGTGTCACAATGGCAACCAACGAAAATTATTTCGTCGATCCTAGCAAATATTAAACCAAAAAGTAACAAGAAATGGAGACAAAGCTGATAAAATGCAAGAATAAAATAAAAATAACAATAAAGGATTAGAGTTCAATGATTCACAGAACTTTCAGCCTTAAATTACTAGAAAAAGACTCATTTTTAATCTTAAACAACTAAGATACATTGATTCAAAACCAAACACCTTTCAACAGACAAAGTCATGAACAAAGAAGAGAAATAGGCGATCTTTTAAAAGGAAGAAGACATACCAACATATCATCTCATTTCACACCCAAACAGAACATCAAATAGATGAGTCGAAAACCTCGAATAAGTTTACCTTTAGTGGTGCAACGAGCCTAGACGACGAGCTTAGGTGCTAGCAACGAATTCCACCACACAATCACGAACGGAATGGCAAGCGAGGGGCCTAGTTTACCCTTCTTCGAATGTATTTTTTATGTGTAATTTTGTGACTAATTGCTTAGCTTTTCCTCTACCTTTGTAAAGAATTTTTCCAACCCCCAAATCTCAAAAAAAAAAAAGAATGGAAAAGAAGAGGTGTTTTATAGAAGGGGATTTAGGTCGATATTTGGGGGGAGAGGCGGGTGAATTTTCTGAAAAGCTTGGGGTAGAATCGGAATTCTCCTTCACCCCAAATTCAAAATTCTTGCTTTCAAAGTCGAGACCAAGCTGTTGTTGGTACGATATTTCACCTAAATCCCACAAAATTCGAAGGAGGGCAGCAGCGCGGATGGCTCAGATCGATCCAAACGTCCTTGTGCTCGACGTGGCGTCATCCCGTGTGAGCAAATGACAACAAACGCTGTTGCCAGGACGAAAGCACATGTGTTTTTCGCTGCTGGAACAGTGCTTTTTGCTACTGTTGTGTTGTTCACGCGTCGCTAGAGTCGCTGGGTTTTCTCGTCGTTTCTGAATTGAACGTTGCTGGCAAACAATGTTTGCTGGGTCTCTTTTGGGATTAGAAAAGGTTGGCTGGACCGGGTCAGGGGATTGGGTTGATTGTTGTTGGGCTGGCTGGGAAATAAAAATGGTGGGCTGGAGGTTTGAATTGGAATTGGGAATAGGAGGAATAGATTATAGCTAATTGAATTAAGAAAATAGGCATTTTGAATTTAATTAATAAAATTGGCCAAAACTCAAATGCGATAAATTAATATTAATTAATTAACGAGCTTCTTAATCTTGACAAAATAAAATAATTAACTTAATTAAACTAATTAATTTAAGAATATTAACTATAACTTAAACTAAACAAAATATTTATGTAAAAGTAAAAAACATTTGACGCGATTTTTGAATATTTATAAAATATACTAATTATATAAAAAAACATATGTATTATTTAAAAATTATAAAATGACTAAAATTACCTAAAAATAACTTGAAAAACATTTGCAATTTTTATCAAATTAATTATTTCAAATCGTTTGAAATTAAGAAGCTTGGAAATTAATTCTTCTCTGGAAGGGTCAAAATTGGATGTCAACAACTGTTCCAGATTTTTACAAGGTGGATACCAACTTCATACATTTTTTATTTTTTAATGTTTGTCTTAAATTCTCAAGTTAAAATATCAAATGTATACGATACCAATTTAATGTCATTCTTATTTTTCAATTTGGAGATCAAGTTGATACAATGTAAACCAATATACCAACATTACTTAATCAATTGTTCATTGTTTTTCAAATATATAGTGAACAATTGATTGAGTAATGCTGGTATGCAGTTGGTATCCATTTGGTATGCAATTGAAGTCACATAGATACTAGTTAGTGTAATTTCCAATTGGTATTCTTTTGGTATCCACCTGATATCCGACTTGAAAAAAATATAAAACAAGATGTAATTGAGGTAGATACAATATAAAATGGTCATTGTTTTACATTGTCAGCTTCATTCTTCCCAGATTTATACAAATTAGATACCAATTTAATGTCATTCTTATTTTTCAATTTGGAGATCAATTAGATACAATGCAAGCCAACATAAAATATTTCATGTAATTTTAATTGTTGTCCATTTGATTTTGAACTGATATCGCATTGCAAAAGTAGCAACATTAAGATGTATTTAAGATTTCAAACCAAGTTATCCAAACTAAAACTAGTTAATGATGTATCCAAATTGGTATGCATTTTGTATACCACCGATATCCCACTGAAAAATTATAAGAAACAAAACGTAAAACTTGGTAATGTGTTATTCATTTGATATCTATTTGAAAAGCTTAAGTGTAACAATGTATACAATTGTGGTGTACTATGTTTATGAGGTGTTTTTCAAGACTAAAGTCTAATAAAAATTTGGCTTATGCTGATATCCAAATTGTATAAACTTGATATCCAATTTGATTTTTTTTGACAAATTAAAAATAAAATTGTATGAAGTTGGTATCCAACTGGAACAAATTACTAAAAGAAATAAATTTGAAATGTAAAACAGTGCATATTGTATTGTTGCAAAAAACTGTAGCAAAAACAAATATATATCATTCAAAAATTAAAAAATCATGTAAAAAAACATGACAATGAATATACATATAGATGCATAGATCCTTCCAATTTCATGCCAACATTAAACAAATTTCATACCAGAATCATACGCATAAAGAAACCGTTTTTTTTTAAATCCTACTAAATTGAATAATTTCTAAAATAATTTAAATAAAATATTTACTCTAACAACTTTTTTGCCTTTTTTTGAAATTGAAATTTTCGAGTCATCTTTCATTGTTGCTCTTCTTTTAGAGGGTTTTGATGACTGGCCCCATTCGACATTTATTGATTTTTTATTTTTTATTTTTTTAAAAAATCTCGCTTACAAAATCTGAGTCTGAATTCGAAGGGGGTTCCACCATTTTACCTTTTCTCTTTTGTTCCTTTTGATTTGGAGAACTTGGAATTTTCTTTGCTTCTCTTTTCTTCTTCTTTTCTAGAATCTGTTTCTTCTTTTGTGGGGTAAGAACCTTTCTCGCCGAACTCGCATTTTTGTTGGTCGGCGGCGATTGAGTCAATATGTTAAAAGTTGGAGCCTCGATTTCAATAGTAGAATTCATTTCGACTAATCTAGGGCTCTTTCTAGGAGTATGCTCAAGTTTCTTCTACATTGTTTTCACAGGTTTGGCCTTTCTTTTGATTGTAGAATGAAGATTTCAGATTATGGTGATAGAGAGATGATTTACGATTTCTAAGGAAGATGAATGAAGAGGTGAGAGAGAAATGTTTAATTTTTGAACGTGGGGGTGGTGGGGGTGTTGTTATGGTGTGTGAGAAGAATATGAGTAACGTATGGAAGGTTTGGAGTGTAATGATAATCAAGAAACTGTAATCAATGTATATCCCTAAATTTGTGTAACTGATAATTTCTATTTTAAAAAAGGTACTGCAATCAAATTAATTAACTATTAATAATTAATAATATAAAAATATAAAGAGATTAATCATTTATTAAATTAAATTGTAATTGATTTTTAAATAAAGTTAAATTTAATTGATATGTTATAACCCGTAAATAAACTGTTATAAGTAAGAATTTTTAAGAGTATATTTAAAACCCGTAATATTGTCTCTTAAATGTGTATGTGATGTGATTTTTCCTAATTTTATTCCTCCCTTGATTCTACTCTCCTAAGATTTATCCATGATTCGAGGGCCGTTAGTGGCGTATTTCTCGAATTAGGATGATTTAGATTTGATATTCATAATTCGAGGGTCGTTAGTGACGCATTTCTCGAATTATGATGATTTGAATTTGATCTCTTTATGAATATTCCATGAGTTTGTGGAATATTTGAGGATATCTTGATCTTGAATTTTGTACCCTTTATACAGACTTGAACTAGAGTTTAGGGTTAAGTAGCCTCCAAAAATCCTAATTTAAATTTCACACTCCTTGTAGAGTCTCAATCAAATTGAACGCATCTTGAAGAGTTCGACAAAATTTCAATGTCTACACTGAACATATTTTATTAGTGAATTTCACTTCTCTTTTAAGCCAACAAGCAAATGTACAAAGACGGCAATTGATCACTGTACAAAAAATTGTTTGAATTGTACCGTAAAACTGAATTTAGTAAATGCATTTATTTACTCTTTATTGTATAAGACACTTGCATTGTGTAGTTCAATTGCAGACTCATAATTTTCATTTTTGGGAAGAGACATGTCTACCTTTTCACTTTGGTTGAACATGTGGCTAACATGCAAATATCACAAGAGAAACATTATTATGGGAAAAGGGGCAAATATTATACACCTCCTTAATTTATAATTTAGAATAAATATAAAAAATTGCATATATATACCTTAGTCAGGCTATAACGTAGAATATGCGCGGGATGCGATCCTTAATAGTTCACTGTTGGCGGAAGGTCACGATCATCGGAGCAATCAACGGAATATTTTCTTCCGTAACGGGGGAAATCCCTTATTCTTTTTGGTAAGAAAGCCTGTCCTAGAAGGAAGCTTGCAAGCGAACTCAATAACGCCACGAGGCGGAGAGCCTTTCGATGAAGCCCGCACCCATTGGGAAAAAGGAATAATATACCTTGCCAGAGTTTCCCGATAAGGGGTCTTAAACAACATAAGAAAAAGCTTCACCGACTGCTTTATCCACAAGAATGACGTTTATATCTTTGTTGTCTAATAAATTATATATATTTATTATTTTTATTCACAAATCTATATTTACTACAAAATGATATATCCAATATAATTCAACTAATGAGGTTTGGAATAAGTAGAATATACGTAGACTTTATCTCTATCTCAGAGGCAAAGAGACTAATAATCCTAAAATTATTTTATTTTAATTCCAAAAATACTACATAATTTTAAAAATTACCTCACTCATTTTTCTTACCCGACCAACTAAAGGCGTCCTTAGTGTAAGTCATCGGGGAGATAACTGAATAAATGAGGGATAAATTTTTTTCATGTAGGTCAAATTTGGATAGGGCATGGAGGGGTAAATCATAAAGGATGAATGAGTTTATTTTTTGAAGTCATATGACATTTTTGAAATTAAAACTAGTCTAGAGATTTTCTTAATTAAGTAAATATATGTTAGTTAACGGAAATTGTATATTTACACTCACTCACCGTCTAACAAATGTCGTATATATGTATAACTTTTTTAACGAGGTTATATCTATTCTAAATAAAAAAGTTTGGGTTATATTTATCATTTTTCCCTTTCAATATTGGTACTTCCATTATCTGTTCTAAATCAAAAAGTTTGGGGTTATATTTATCATTTTTCCCTTTCAATATTGGTACTTCCATTCCACTTTAATTTTCTTTTCACCCCCTAAACTTCTCAAAAACCACACATCCACAATCCTTTGCCCCTTATCTCCACCAAAACTCCATATTCTCTCCAAAGCTTTGAACTTTCAAACAATGGCTGGCAATTTATGTATAACTCTCACTCAATCTTCACCCTTTTCACCAAAACTTTATTCATCAAAACCCCTTCTTCAGAAATCACATAGAATCTCTATTGCCCCATTGACCCCATTTCTCAAATTTCAAGATTCAGCTCCTAGTCAATGTTCTACAAGAGGGTTCACTACTATATGCTTTTCTAGTCCCAGAAATGGTTCTGATTATAAAGTAAGTATAATAAACTTCAAATTGGTATTAAGGGTATATCTTTTTTTGTGCTATGTATATATTAGGTGGAAGTAATTGTGCTATGTCACAGTGATGTAATTGAATCTTGAAATTGAAAATGATAAATTTGAATGCTTTTGGAATGAGCTTCTTAGAATGGTTTTTCTCTGGGAGTAATTTTTGTGTGTGTTTTTTTTTCTACAGGGAGGTGGACCTGATTGGCCAATTTTGAGACGTTGGGATGTGCCATGGAATTGGCAAACTGTTTCACTTTCTTCGCTTGCATGTGGATTAAGGTGTAATTTTGTTACCTGGCTAAGCTTTCAAACGTGTTGGATCCTTCAGAAGTAGTGCATTTTTGAAGGATCCGACATCATTTTTGGAGATTCCGAGCAACATAGGTTTCAAATATGTCTGACTCTGACTAATGAAGTGTCATCTTATTGTGAATTGTAAAAAGATTGAACCTTTTTTGTAATGGATGTATTATTGCAACTAAGCAAGATAGAAGATTTATGAACTGCAACATTTTATTTGATTGTAGTAACTGAAAATGGTAGTTTTGTTCTTTTTGTTGGTGTAAAATATCTTTACAAGCTGAAATTATGTTTTGTCTTCGAACTTGGAAGGATATTGGGTAACTAGCAACCAATATTGGTCTTGGGAGGAAAAAGCTAACTAATATTCAGGCAGTTTTGTTTTGACAGGACTAATAGAGACAGCATCAATACCATATGTAGGACTTGATGTAGAAGCATTGAGCTTGGATGAGAAGGCTGAAATTTTGTTCGCTGATCAAGCGTATGTACAGTCATTTTAGCATCATTTTCGCATTGTGTCCAATCTCCACGATTCCAATGTTTTGTGTACTTATTGTTTTTTTTTTCAGTATAACAACTGCAGTTGTGCTAATAGTCCTTTATACTCTCACCAAGTCATCTCAACCACTTCCTGATGACATATATCGTTATGGTAATTAGCATTTTCCAAGTTATTGAATGATTCATTCATCTGTTGCTTTGTTTGGTCAGAAAACTGGATTGCAGTTTCCTCCACTCTAAAAGATTACAGCGTGGTTGATTATGATCTGTTAG
>JAJOOR010015996.1:0-23042 GCA_036250505.1 Solanum acaule | reverse complement strand
CGTACCCATATAGTCCCAGAACTACGAGCCACGTAGGTGTAAGTCCCCTCTGTGGGCAACATCAGTTTAGTGATCACGCCAGTATGCCTCTATACCTCTGGCAGGGTATATTGGGTCTTCTCGATGGGGCGTATGCATCGGATTCCACATTTAGCTCATGTGGTTTTATTGTCGGTTATTAGTAGCTCCCACAGTTCAATCAGACTCTATTGCATTGACCACATTTACAGTACATTCAGTATTCAGTCAGCATGTTATAAATTGGTCATTGCATTCAGTTAGCTCAGTATTCAGTATCTATATCATGTTCAGATTATTTCATTACTTTATTTCTTTGTTCAGTTATATGTTATTTCATCTTTACTTTATCCTGCATGCTCAGTACCTTTCAAGTACTGACGCATGCGTGCGCTACATCTTCTCGTGATGTAGGTTTAGGTTCTCAGCATCCAGATCACGCTTAGATCGATTCCCGATCTCCAGTTTAGTAGAATCAGTGGTGAGTCCTCATTCTCCGAGGACAATAGTCATGAGTTTCTTTTCAATATTTTAGTCCTTTAGTTTCAGTTTTGCTAGACTTAGCTGGGGCCTGTCCCAGCATTTCTAGTCATTTACAGGCTATTTTCAGACATAGTTAGATTCAACTTAGTATTGAGTTAATATCTTCTTTGTATTAAACTCATCAATTTTCATTTATCTCAGTTATAGTATATGGGTATTCCCCACCTTTTTCATTTTATTTATGATTTAGCTTCCGCATTAGTTTATTATCTTTAGTATGCTCAAGATCATGCCAGCAGGGTTTTCTTGGGATCATTTGTGGTCCTAGGTCCCGTGTCCGCGTCTCGGGGATAGCTCGGGGCCTGACAGTACCCCACTCACGGTACTTATAACCTGGATTGTATTTTTGAAATGATGCATTTTATAATTGTGAAATTTAAGAAAATTGTTGAATTAAACTTTTTCATTTTTACAAAATGGATTGAATTCGTTGGTTTTAATATGTTCCTTCGCCAATTAACGAAAGGACTCTATCTATTTCTTATGAAGCACTTGTATTATTGTTTTTGTAAGTTGTCACTTGTAATTATGAACAATTGTGGCCAAAAAAAAAATTGTATTTAGCTATGAATTTTTTTCGTAGCAAATAGTTGAATTATTCACTATAAATTTTAAGTCGTCTCTATTTACAACCTTACATATTTTGTGACAATTATTTTGTTGTCACTAAATCATAGATTGATTAGAGACAATAAAATCTTTGTCACCAATTATTTATACTATTAGTGACGAAAATAAATATCATAATTAAATCTAAATTCTTATAGCTAAACTTATAATATTTAACTACGAACTATAATTTGTCGATATTGTAACAACATATTTTTTAGATGAATTTTTTTTGTGTCCAAAAATCAATAAATTTTAAGACAAAAAATAATTTGTCATGAATTAGATACATTATTAGTTGCAAAATAATGTGTCACCGATAACTTTAAATTCGTGACTGACACTACTTAACAAATGGCGCCAAATAATTTTTTGGTGTGAAACTTTAGTGGACGAAACTTTGCTACGAATTTTTTATGTTTCGTCACTAAAAGTATGTGTCTCATATATTTAAGCACGAAAAGTAAATTTTGTCACTAAAAGTGAACAATTAGTGATGAATTTGATGTCGTAGCTAATAATTTCATAGCTATATATCATATTTGTTGTAGTGCAACTTTTCATAAAATTTACAACTTTTGATATAAAAGTCGCAAATTTTCATGAAAAGGGAAGGCTAATTTTGGAAATAAATGAATTAAAAGCGAATTCTAATTTGTGGTGGCGGCACGTAGGCGGGCCTAGGGTTCTCTTTTATATATCGATATATATGATTTTATCCTTTTCATTTTTCCTCGTCGTATTCCTTTCTTTCTTTTCCCCAAATATAACGATCGGGTTTTGTCGTTATAGAAATACCAGCAGGGAAAATTTAGGGCCGGAAAAACTTTTTCGTAGTATTTGTAATTTCCCAACCTTGTCCAGTTTTGGACGAAATCAGAGTCCTTGAGGTGTGGGGAAATCTGGTAACAATCGGGTGAGTGGTTTTTGATTTTGATTGCATGAGTAGTTAGATAACTTGTTAGGGAATCCGTACGACTTTACGAAATTGAATTTGGGTGAGTAGATCTCCGGAATCAATCTTAGCGTGAAGGGTATTTTCTGAGTGTCATGGGTTAGAAGTGTGTTGTGGAATGAGATTTTGGAATTCCTTCAATTGACTCTCTGGTTCCATTTGTGCTACCTTGGCGGGAGCTTGGCCGCTCTGGCAGGACCGCTACAACGGGATATTGGCTAAGATTTATGTGAAAGAGATAGTGAGGCTGCATGGAGTGCCCCTATATATCATCTCAGATCGTGGTACCCAATTCACTTCCAAGTTTTGGAGAAAATTGCATGATGAATTGGCACACAACTCACTTTTAGTACAAACTTTCATCCACAGACGGATGGACAATCTGAGAGGACTATTCAAGTGTTGGAGGACATGATGAGAGCATGTGTGATTGATTTTGGATGGCATTGGGATAAATTCATACCTTTCTGTGAGTTCTCCTATAATAATAGTTACCACTCCAGCATTGATATGGCACTATTTGAGGCATTATATGGGAGGGGTTGTAGATCACCCATAGGTTGGTTCGAGGTTGGAGATGTGAAACCTTTGGGGGTTGATTTAGTGAGGGATGCTCAAGATAAGGTAAGGAGTATTCAAGCTAAACTTCTAGCAGCCCAGAGTAGACATAAGAAGTATGCGGATCATAAGGTAAGAGACATGGAATTTTAGATGGGTGAGAACGTTCTCCTTAAGGTATCACCCATGAAAGGGGTGATGAGATTTGGTAAGAAAGGTAAGTTAAGTCTGCGATATATTTGCCCTTTTGAGGTTCTTGAATGTGTAGGGCGGGTGGCGTATAGATTGGCTCTACCCCCTAATCTATCAGGTGTTCATCCGATATTTCATGTGTCTATGTTGAAGAGATATCATGGTGGCGGAGATTATATCATTAAGTGGGACTCAATTGTGCTAGACAAAGACCTCCAATATGAGGAGGAACCGATTGCTATTCTCCGGGAATAAATCTTAGCGTGAAGGATATTTTTTGAGTGTTGTGGGTTAGAAGTGTGTTGTGGAATGAGATTTTGGAATTCTTTCAATTGAATTTCTGTTTCTGTTTGTGCCGCCTTGGCGGGAGCTTGGCCGCTCTGGCGGGATCGCTATAGCCGGATATGGGGCGATGTGGCGGGTACGACGAGACTTTAAATTGAAGATGGAAGGCGAATAACTCACTGGTTAAAGAATGTCGCTTTGGCGGACACTTTGGTCGCTCTGGCGCCGCCGCTACCGCGGGGTGAGGGTTGCTGTGGTGGGCCAGGCGTGACTTAATGTCGTTAATAAACCCCTAAACGACCTTATTTGACACTTTTTGACTTTTAGAGCTAAGGAAGGAACCCCAGGCGACTTCTACTCGTTTTTCACCATTCTTGAGGCTAAAGGTAAGTTTTTCACTCCCCAAATCCATTTTTGATCCGTAGAACGTAATAGAATGGGTGAATATTGATGGGGAAGGGTTTTTGTTATAGATTCTATGGTGAAAATAACCCTAAATTGGTTACTTGGGATCATGGGTTTGATCTAGGTTTCATAGAATTGTTATAGTTTCGGGTAATTAGCTATTGTTTGTTGATTCCCGTGTTATTGTGATTGTTTGTAGACCAAGAACAAGTGGAACGAATCCGGAAAGGGAATGATCAAGTTTCTTAGGGTTTCAAGCTTGTTTCGAGGTAGGTGATGGTTGTGATTTTATGTTTGTGTGATGTATGCTTGTCTTTGCTTCATTATGATACTTGTATATGCATGAATGTTGCAATGTTGATCACACTTGTTGTAAATGAGATAGATGAATATTATTGCCATGAAATCATGACTTAAATATATGATCTTGATGATGTACATGTGTTTGTGATTGTGGTATGTGAATGGGATCGAATTGCCACGTTCCTACATAACTAATTTGGATCGGATGGCCACGTTCCGGCATAAATATGGGACCAGATTGCCACGTTCCGACATAAATATGGGATCGGATCGTTCCGACATAAATATGGGATCGGATTGCCATGTTTCGACATGCTAACTATTTGGGTTTGGGTTCCGTGAGAGGACCAATGATGTGATGATAAATGTGAAATGCGTTGTTGATGATGTTGTATATGTTAATATGTATGCATGTGATATTAATATTGTTTGACTTGTTTATGTTGCACTAGTGGGATAGCTATGTGATCCTACCAGTACACTGTGGTTGTGTACTGATACTACACTTGCTCTTATTTTTGTTGAGTACAGGGTATCTTCAAGCTGCTACTGGGAGACCTCACTTAGAAGATCTGTGATCGTTGCTTCGAATTCAAGGGTGAGCCAATTCTTCCGGGCTGCCTTGAGATTTTCTTTCGTCTATGCCCATCATTTCCGGACTTAGATATTTGTTCTAGTTAGTTGATTAGTTCATTAGTTTGGGGATGTATCCATTCTTGTTAGATTTGGATCATTTGTTTAGATGTTTTGGTACATTTACTTTCAGGTTCTAGGTATTAAATTTCCGCACTTGTTATTTGATTAACTTGCTTCCGTAACTTAATTGCCTTAATATTGTTTTAGTTGCTTAGTTTGGTTGTAGTAATGGTTCTCCCCTATGATAGTTAGTGTGGGTGCCAATCACGACGGTCTGGGTCGTGACAAGTTGGTATCAGAGCCTAGGTTCGTTGATCTCGATGTACCAAAATGAGTCTAATAGAGTCTCACGGAATGGTACGGGGACGCCTGTAGTTTTCTTCGAGAGGCTATAGGACTTTAGGAAATCTCTATTTCTCTTGTCTCCTTTCGTGCTATGACTTGATTCCAATTGGTCTCTGGCGATTCAAATTGGTATCTAACCTCCTTCACTCTTCTGTTCGCAAATGGTTAATACTAGGTATAATGGTGTTTGGCCCATAGCTCCTGTCAATGCTCCAGTTGATGAATATGCAGCGAGAGGTCGCGGTCGAGGCAGAGGTAGAGGAAGAGCTAGCGGTAGAGGCCATGGGAGAGTAGCGCATGCTGAAAATGAGGTACTTGTTGAGAATGTTCATGTGAATGAGAACCCTCCCATGCATCATGAGGAATAGAAGAAGAGGTTGAGGTTGAGAATGTTGAGGAGATTGGACAAGAGGAAGAGGTGAAGACTGAGGTTACGGTTGTTCCTACTATCGATCCAGTGTTAGCTCAGCAAATTATGGCATTCTTGAAAGGGTTGGTTGGTCCTCGAGTGCTTCCATCTGCTCAAGTAACTCAGGCTCCTGCTAATCCCCCTATTGGTAGCACTGCGCCCAAGACGGATGGAAATGTAGGTACTGATGCTTTCTTTCGTCCTTTGTTGGGTTCTGTTATGACTGGGAACGAGCATGATATGTTGACTAAGTTTCTGAAGCTTAAGCCTCCGATATTTCTTGGTTCTGAGACTAAAGATGCTTATGAGTTTATCTTAGACTGTTATGAGAGGCTGCATAAATTGGGTATTGTTCACCAACATGGGGTTGAGTTCGTGTCTTTCCAACTTCAAGGTGAGGCCAAGCACTGGTGGAGAGCTTATATGGAATGCAAATCTTCTACTTTACCTCCACTTACTTAGACCCAATTTCATGCTCTATTTCTAGAAAAATATGTGCCCATAACTTTGAGGGATCACAAGAAGGATGAGTTAATGGCTTTAGAGCAAGGTGGTATGTCTGTGGCTGCTTATGAGGCCGCTTATCCAGATATGCTACGCAGTTGGTTACTACTGAGGAGGAGAGGATCTGGTTGTTTATTAGAGATTTGAATTCTAAGTTGCAAGTATTATCTATTCATATGACTTCTGCAGGGAGGAGTTGTAATGAGGTGATAGACTATGTTAAGAAAGTGGAGAGGGTTAGGCGAGACGGTTAAGCTAAGGCTTGGGCAAAAAGAACAAAGAATTTCGGTAACTTTCAAGGCTCTTACTCTAAGGGGTCTGGAAGGCCCACATTTGTAGCCAAGTCAATTCAGTCCGCTATTCCCGCCTCTACAGGTAACTACTCGGGAACTCTATCTCATAATTTTCAAAATAGTTAGAGTGTCGTGCCTTCGACAGATGACAAACCATCTTTTGATTGTACTTTCTACAACTGTGGTGAACTTGGGCATATGAGAAGATATTGTCCCCACCCTCGTATGTTAGATTCCGCGCAGCAATAGCAATCTAGAGCAGTGGTACCCACGGGGAATGGTAATAATGGTAGAGAATGTCCACAAGGTGGGGGATGAGGTAATCAACGAGGCCGTAGAGGTAGAGGAAATGGTAATGGTAATAGAGGTAGGGGTAAAGTGCAACCAGGCAAAGAAGTGGCTCGTCAAGATGATAAAGCTCAATGTTATGCTTTCCCGAGCAAAAATGAGGCGGAGGCATCCGACTCGGTGATCACAGGTACTATTCTTATCTATTACCGGATGGCTAATGTGTTATTCGATCTGGGTTCTACTTATTCATATGTATCTGTGAGATTTGCCTCTGATTTTGAGATGATTTGTGATATACTTGATGCTCCCATTCGTGTTTCTACCCTTGTTGGAGAGTCAGTCAGAGTCACCCATGTCTATCGTGCTTGTCCTACTGTGTTTATGGGATTTCAGACTTGGGTTGATCTGGTGATTTTGGACATGATTGACTTTGACATAATCTTAGGCATGATTTGGTTGTCCTCCTATTATGCTGTGCTTAATTGTAATACTAAGTCTGTAACTCTAGAAATTCTGGGAAGGGAAAAATTAGAGTGCGAAGGGTTGTACAAGCCTAAGCAAGCTAAGATTATATCCTCCATTCGGGCTAGTAAATTAGTAGAGCAGGGTTGTTTGACTTATTTGGCTCATGTTAGGGATGTTCAGATTGAGGCTCCATCCATTGGGTCTATTCCTGTGGTGTCTGAATTTAGTGAAGTGTTTCCTAATGACTTGCATGGTATGCCTCCGGATAGGGATATAGATTTTTGCATTAATTTAGAGCCTGGTACTCGTCCCATTTCTATGCCTCCATATCGCATGGCTCCGGCAGAATTAAGAGAGCTTAAGGCTCAAATCCAAAGAGCTCCTTGATAAGGGATTATTCACCCTAGTGCTTCCCCATGGGGTGCTCTAGTTTTGTTTGTTAAGAAAAAGGATGGTAGTATGAGGATGTGTATAGATTACCGGCAATTAAATAGGGTCACTATTCAAAATAGGTACCCCTTGCCTAGAATAGATGATCTCTTTGACCAATTACAAGGTGCAACGGTTTTCTCAAAGATTGATCTAAGATCCGGTTACCATCAATTGAAAATTAGGCCTGAGGATGTGCCCAAGACGGCGTTTAGAACTCGCTATGGGCACTATGAGTTTTTGGTTATGTCTTTTGGTTTGACCAATGCGCCTGCAGCTTTCATGAGTTTGATGAATGCGGTGTTCAAGCCATTTCTTGATTCCTTTGTGATAGTCTTTATTGATGATATTATGGTTTATTCGAAAAGTGAAGAAGAGCATGTCAACCGTCTTCGTACTGTTTTGGGTGTTCTTGGGAAACAAATGTTATATGCTAAGTTTTCAAAGTGTGAATTTTGGTTGAAATCAGTTGCATTTTTTGGGCATGTAGTATCAAGAGAAAGTTTAATGGTAGATCCTCAAAAGATTGAAGCTGTTAGGAATTGGGTTACGCCTAGCTCTGTGACGGAAGTTAGGACTTTTGTGGGACTCGCTAGCTATTACCGTCGATTTGTTAAGAATTTTGCTTCAATTGCTACTCACTTGACCAATTTGACCAAAAAGGAGATACCATTTGAATGGACTGAAAAATGTGAGGAGAGCTTCCAAAAGCTCAACACTCTCTTGACCACCGCGCCCATTCTAGCATTACCGGTGGAAGGTAAGGATTTTATAGTTTATTGTGATGCTTCTCATTCTGGATTGAGCGCTGTGTTAATGCAGGATAAGAATGTTATAGCCTATGCGTTGCGCCAATTTAAGGTGCATGAGAGAAATTATCCAACCCATAATTTGGAGTTGGCGGCGGTAGTATTTGCTTTTAAAATCTGGCAGCATTATCTTTATGGTGTTAAGTGTGAAGTGTTTACTGATCATCGTAGTTTGCAGCATGTCTTCACTCAAAAAGATCTGAATTTGAGAGAGCAAAGATGGATGGAGTTACTCAAGGATTATGATGTGACCATTCAATACCATACGGGTAAGGCTAATGTTGTGGCAGACGCGTTGAGTCAAAAAGCGGTAAGTATGGGTAGCTTAGCTTACTTGAGTGTAACCAAGCGACCTTTGGCCAAAGAAATTCATACCTTAGAGTCTAAGTTCATGCAGTTTGGCATCTCTGAAAGTGGCGGGGTGTTAGCTAGCATTGAAGTTAAGGCCACGTTCATTGAGGAGATCAAGGCCAAACAATTTGAGGATAAAAATTTGAACGAACTCAAGGAGAAGATGGCGAATGGTAAGGCACAAGAGGTCACTCTTGATACGGATGGTGTACTCAGTGTTAAAGGGAGGATTTGTGATCCTCGAGTAGATGGCTTGACTCCGGGTGTGACCAAGATATATAGAGATCTAAAACAAATTTATTGGTGGTCGGGCTTCAAGAAAGACATAGCGGAGTTTGTGGTTAAGTGTCAAAATTGCCAACAAGTGAAATATGAGCATCAAAGGCCTACAGGGTTATTTCAAAAAATGCCAATTCCGGAATGGAAGTGGGAAAGAATAGCCATGGATTTTGTGGTTGGTCTTCCCAAGACTTTGGGGAAGTTCGATTCTATTTGGGAAGTGGTTGATAAATTGACCGAGTCAGCACATTTTATTCTGGTAAGAATAGATTATAATGCTGAACAATTGGCTAATATTTATGTGAAAGAGATAGTGAGGCTGCATGGAGTGCCCCTGTCTATCATCTCAGATCGTGGTACCCAATTCACTTCCAAGTTTTGGAGAAAATTGCATGATGAATTGGGCACATAACTCACTTTTCGTACAACCTTTAATCCACAGAAGGATGGACAATCTGAGAGGACTATTCAAGTGTTGGAGGACATGATGAGAGCATGTGTGATTGATTTTTGAGGGCATTGGGATAAATTCATACCTTTGTGTGAGTTCTCCTATAATAAAAGTTACCACTCCAGCATTGATATGGCACCATTTAAGGCATTATATGGGAGGGGTTGTAGATCACCCATAGGTTGGTTCGAGGTTGGAGATGTGAAACCTTTGGGGGTTGATTTAGTGAGGGATGCTCAAGATAAGGTTAGGAGTATTCAAGCTAAACTTCTAGTAGCCCAGAGTAGACAGAAGAAGTATGCGGATCATAAGGTAAGAGACATGGAATTTCAGACGGGTGAAAATGTTCTTCTTAAGGTATCACCCAAGAAAGGGGTGATGAGATTTGGTAAGAAAGGTAAGTTAAGTCCGCGATATATTTGCCCCTTTGAGGTTCTTGAATGTGTAGGGACAGTGGCGTATAGATTAGCTCTACCCCCTAATATATCCGGTGTTCATTCGGTATTTCATGTGTCTATGTTGAAGAGATATCATGGTGACGGAGATTATATCATTAAGTGGGACTCAATTGTGCTAGACAAAGACCTCCAATATGAGGAGGAACTGATTGTTATTCTTGATCGTGATGTGCGTAAGTTGAGGACCAAGGAGATTAAGTCCTTCAATGGAAGCATCGTCCAATTGAGGAAGCTACTTGGGAAATCGAGAGGGACATGCGAGACAAGTATCCCCAATTGTTCGTCAAATCAGGTACTACTTCATTCTGTCCTTAGCCTACTTTTCCTAAGTTTTGTCACTCGGGGACGAGTGATGGGTAACTTGGTATCTGTTGTAACGATCGGGTTTCATCGTTATAGAAATGCCAACGGGGAAAATTTGGGGCCAGAATTTTTTTTCCATAGTATTTGTATGTTCCCAACCTTGTCCAGTTTTGGACAAAATCGGAGTCCTTGAGGTATGGGGAAATCTGGTAACAATCGGGTGAGTTGTTTTTTATTTTGATTGCATGAGTAGTTAGATAACTTGTTAAGGAATCCGTTCTACTTTACATAATTGAATTTGGGTGAGTAGATCTCTGAGAATCAATCTTAGCGTGAAGAGTATTTTCTGAGTGTCGTTGGTTAGAAGTGTGTTGTGGAATGAGATTTTCAAATTCCTACAATTGACTCTCTAGTTCCGTTTGTGTCATCTTGGCGGGAGCTTGGCCTCTCTGGCGGGACCGCTACAACGGGATATGGGGCGTTGTGGCAGGTACGACGAGACTTAAAATCAAAGATGAAAGGCGAATAACTCACTGGTTCAAGAATGTCGCTTTGGCGGGCACTTTGGTTGCTCTAGCGCTGCCACTACAGTGGGTTAAGGGCCGCTGTGGCGGGCCAAGCGTGACTTAATGTCGCTAATAAACCCCTAAACTACCTTATTTGGTACTTTTTTACTTTTAGAGCTAAGGAACGAACCCCAGGTGATTTCTACTCGTTTTTCACCATTCTTGAGGCTAAAGGTAAGCTTTTCACTCCCCAAATCCATTTTTGATCCGTAGAACATAATAGAATGGGTGAATATTGATGGGGAAGGGTTTTGTTATAGATTCTATGGTGAAAATAACCCTAAATTGGTTAGTTGGAATCATGGGTTTGATCTACGGTTCATACAATTGTTATAGTTTTGGGTAATTAGCGATTGTTTGTTGATTCCCGTGTTATTGTGATTATTTGTAGGCCAAGAACAAGTGGAACGAATCCGGAAAGGGAAGGATCAAGTTTCTTATGGTTTCAAGCTTGTTTCGAGGTAGGTGATGGTTGTGATTCTATGTTTGTGTGATGTAAGCTTGTTCTTGCTTCATTATGATACATGTATATTTATGAATGTTGCAATGTTGATCACACTTGTTGTAAATGAGATAGATGAATATTATTGCAATGAAATCATGACTTAATTGTATGATCTTGATGATGTACTTGTGTTTATGATTCTGGTGTGTGAATGAGATCGAATTGCCACGTTCCGACATAACTAATTTGGATCGGATGGCCATAATTTGACATAAATATGGGACCAGATTGCCACGTTCCTACATAAATATGGGACCAGATTGCCATGTTCCTGCATAAATATGGGATTGGATTGCCACATTCTGGCATAAATATGGGATCGGATTGCCACATCTCGGCATGCTAACTGTTTGGGTTTGGGTTCCGTGAGAGGACCAATGATGTGATGATAAATGTGAAATGCATTGTTGATGATGTTGTATATGTTTATATGTATGCATGTGATTATAATGTTGTTTAACTTGTTTATGTTGCACTAGTGGGATGGTTGTGTGATTTTACCAGTACACTATGGTTGTGTACTGATACTGCACTTGCTCTTATTTTTGTTGAGTACATGGCATTTTCAAGCGGCTACTGGCAGACCTCACTTAGAAGATCTGTGATTGTTGCTTCGAATTCAAGGGTGAGCCAATTCTTCCGGGCTACCATGGGATTCTCTTTCGTCTATGCCTATCATTTCCGGACTTAGATATTTATTCTATTTAGTTGATTAGTTCATTAGTTTGGGGATGTGTACCTTTTTGTTATACTTGGATCATTTGTTTAAATGTTTTGGTACATTAACTTTCAGGTTCTAGGTTTTAAATTTTCGTGTTTGTTAGTTAATTAACTTGTTTCAGTAACTTAATTGCCTTAGTATTATTTTAGTTGCTTAGTTTGGTTGTAGTAATGGTTCTCTCACCAGATAGTTAGTGTGGGTGCCTATCACGACGGTCTAGGTCGTGACACCAAAAATATAGATCTGCAACTAATTTCTTGATGTACAGATTGCTGGAAATTTTGCCAGACATTTTTCCCGATGAATCTCTTTATTTTTTTAAAGTTCTTTTTCATCTTTTATATTTTTTTAATCTATAATTTTTAAAGCAAATAAGAATG
The DNA here is from genome assembly GCA_036250505.1 of Solanum acaule. Taxonomy (NCBI): domain Eukaryota; kingdom Viridiplantae; phylum Streptophyta; class Magnoliopsida; order Solanales; family Solanaceae; genus Solanum; species Solanum acaule. The sequence goes on along the minus strand of JAJOOR010015996.1, from coordinate 10,979 downwards.
GAGTCTTTCTTCGTCTAAAAGACAAATCACCATTGATATATCTTAATTTCTCATCAAGATGTACATCAAAAGCGAAATCACTGGCAAAGCAGAGAAAAATCTAAGAAATCGAAATCATTCTTTATATTGAAAATATTGATTTCTCTGACGTCTCATTCTTCAAAACTAAAATCTCAAAGCAAATATGTAATGGATTTTCCAATTCGAATGAGTTATTGATAGCTCAAACTTGTTGTATTTGAGTAAAGCAAAAGAGACAGGTTTCGGCTTTGTTTGATTTGAACAAAACAAAGAGAAAAAGGCAGTCGCATGGCTATAACCACCAATTTTCTATTCAAAGCTATGTCACAATCGCTTTACCAAAATATAGATCGGATATTTATTCAATTGCTATGATTGAACATAGCCCATAAAGGTACCATAGAAAATCATAGAAAATACCCCCTCCGTCTCAAGAATAGTGGAATAAAAAAATAAAAAGTAAAAATATAAAGAAGGGAGATTTGACAGGTGGAGGTGCGTGTAGAACACCTTCCACAATACAAGTGGTTCTCTACTTTTAAGGAGGTATTAAATTCAGTTGAAACTAAATTAGGGGGTAAATAATTTCCGTAAAGTTTCCTTGCTAAAGTAAGTTTCGTGGACAAGTTCAAGGGGGATTTTATGTATTAACTCTTTATAAAAACATTTAGTGTATGGGCTATCATTGTCCTGCTATAAAGGCATATCTGGCCCATTTTGAAGAGATTATAGCTACTTGTCTAAGGTTGGCAATACAACTTTTGGGACACACGAAAAGACTTCTTGATGGGAGTGACCGACATATATTTGTAAAGTTTCAACAACAGTAGTAACAATCTGTTTGGGTTGGCTTAAAAGTTGGTCAAACCTATTTTTAACTTATTTTTAGCTTTAGGAAGTGCTTGGTCAGGTTAAAAATAACTTAAAAGATGTTGAGAATGACTACTTTTAAGTCAAAAAATAAAAAGTAGGGGAGACCTATTTTTTATTTTTGAACTTTTTAAAGTCATTTTGAAGCAGTAATGAAATATTAAAGACATGCTGTGAGGCGACAGTTCTTTTTCTCAATCTTGAAGAAGTATTAGTTGCAGAAGAAAGATAAAAAGCAACTGCTCATACTTTGGACTCATCACTATTGTTTATCTCCAATACTAGATTTTAAGATGACACGTGTGTCGGTTTAGTTTTAGGGCAAGAAAAGTATATGCAATTGTTAAAAAGTTGAATAAATAGACACATACGTCCTACGTGATAATTTGTGATCTAAACGGGAAGAAACACAAGTATATAATGTACATATACTTGTGACATGAGAATCACAACAATGTATGCAATTTGTGTTCAATGGCCCTTTCACTCAGCCCCTTCATTTCTAAATCAATGCCAAAAAAATCACGGACAACCTAATATTATGTGGTGAGAAAAGATCCAATCATCTTAGATTGAATCCCTGTGACAGGAAAAAATCCAATCATTTTATTTTTGTTTTTTTAGGATATAAGTAGTTGTGACACTCACCTTGGGATTAAAATCTACTAAACTCTACTCACTTTAGGAAGTAACACTCCTAATATTAAGGAATTTAAAGTTTAGGATTTTCCTTTTCTTATTTGTTGTAAAATATTTTCAAAATTGTATGCCAACTTATCCAACATCATTTATATAGTTAATGCCCTATAAATCTTGCATGATGAAGGAGTTTGAAATGTCAGATTTAAGTATTTTGCAATACTTTCTTGGTATTCAAGTGAAACAGGTAGAAGATGGAATTTTTGTTTCTCAAATGAAGTATGCAAAACACCTCATGTTCAAGTTCGGTAAGCATAATTGTAAAGCGGCTACCACACCCATGAATGCAAATGAAAATTTCAGCTTGAAGATGGCAGAGATCTTGCCGGTCCTAGTCACTACAGAAGCTTGATTGGAGGTTTGAACTACCTGACACATACTCGTCCTAATATTATGTTTTCTGTTAGTATGTTGTCTAGGTATATGCATAGTCCTACCAAGCAACGTCTTGGTGTTGCCAAAAGAGTTTTGCGTTATGTTGCTGGGACAGTTGACTTCAGGATTTGGTACTCCAAAGATGCAGAATTCAACTTGACAGAATAGAGTGATAGTGATTGGACAGGAAGTATAGATAACAGAAAGAGTACTTTTGGAAATGTGATCAATTTAGGATCTGGAGCGATTTCTTGGAGCTCAAAGAAGCAAGATGTGGTTGCATTATCATCATCAGAAGCATAGTATGTTGTTGTAACTTCAGCAGCTTGTCAAGCCTTATGGTTAGGAAGAATGTTAGTTGATGTTTTCTATCGGCATGAGGATGTGATAAAAATATTTTGCAATAACAAGGCAACAATTGCAATGACAAAGAATCCGGGTTTCACAGTAGAACAAAGCACATAGACATTCGTTATCATTTCATTCGTGACCACACATCAAGAGGTGATATAGAATTGAAGTTTTGTCGTACAAGGGATCAAATTGCAAATGTTCTCACCAAGGCACTCCCACAAGCCAAGCATGATCAGTTCCGACAAAAACTTGGAGTTTGTAATTTTGAATCAAGGGGGAGTGTTGAATATTGATTCAAATGTAATTAGAATTTCCTATTTAGTTGGCAGAGTAAAACGTTTGTTACGAGTCCATGTTGAGTCAAAACATATCTTCTGTTAGTTGCTAATATTTAGCTTAGTGGATAAGGTTGTTGTCACGCCCCGAGCTTGCACTCCGGATGTGGCTGGCACTCGAGAACCATTGTTGGCCCTAAGCGAACCCTTGGCCTGGCTTACTTACTCATCGGAAGACTTAACTTAACAAGATAATCTCAAAACATAACTTTTAAAGAGATATAAAACTTAGCCAAAACGGCAACTGAAATCTTTAAACAACATCTAAATGATACAGTAAAGACAGCTGAACTACTAACTGTCTATAAAGCCTCTAAAACAATGAGGGATCTCGGGACAAGACCCCGATCATCCTAATAATAAAATACTGAAAGCAAAGTAAAATGAGTCCTCCAAAATGCAAAGAGGCTCAGCAACAGACTCTGAGTGCTCAACTGGATCAACGAGGCGCTGCATGCTGAACCTGGTTACCTACCTCTGCATCATATTACGATGCAGGTCAACTGACATCAGTACATTGAATGTACGAGTATGCAAGTTGGAATGCTAAACATAACATAGGCTTGAAAAGATTCTGAAAGAAACACTTACCTTGGCTCTTCTCAACTCATGAATAACTTAACTTAATATAAAGCAATGAAACATATGCAATATATGAAAAGCTTTATAAAACAGTAAAAACAACATAGTTTGTTAAAAATAAATGCAATAACAAACTTAACTTTAGTCATATAACAAAGTAATATAGTTTATATGGGAGTTTCTCTAACCGACAACTACCACTATGAGACTAAGTGGTGATACATCGTCTTGCCCACGCTGCCATAACTATCCTATACTTTGCGGTCATATAGAATACTTTAACTTAGTGGATCCACTAGTCTATGTTAAAAGCATCTTAAGGAGTCATCTAAAAAGTATGATCATTTACTACCCATGATGGCTACATGATTTATGGAGACTTGAGTTAATATGAACTCACATCCCCATATTGGTGCTCAGTAATACTCCCAAAATATACTTAGCTCATATGGTTTTAAAACAAACTTTTTTCTTTGGTTTGAGATAATTACTTAATACTTAGCTTAAAAGCTCTCTTGGAATCGGTGTTCCCTTTCTTGCTCAAATGTGAAAACATTGTAAACTCTTGGAAAGACTTAGTTCCCTTATAGCTTTTTGAGAAATGAACTCAATTCTTTACTCTTTGCTTAACTTGAAACTTAAGTCTTAGAACAAAGTTAAAACGTTTGTGAAAGACTTTTGAAAACTTTATAAACTTCTCTTAACTTCACTTGACTTGACTCTTAACTTTACTTTACTTGACTCTTAACTTTCCATGAATTGAATTATGGATTCAAGGATTTTGATTTGTGACAGGAAAGATCTCATGATGTTTAGGAGTGTTTGTAGATAGCTAAACATGAGAAAATATCAAGAAATCACCATCTTGGAACAAGTCCGCGACGCGGAGTTTCATTTAAATAATTGATCGCGAAAATAAATTTTGAGACAGAGGAGTGCCCATCCTAACCGCGACGCGGAGCTGACTTTTATTCACAGAGGGAGCAAGTCTGTAACGTGGACTTGCATGCCAAAACCTGCTCAACTTTTCCTTCTTCATTTTCCAGCCCTAATTCGCCTAAACTCAACTATTGTTCTCAAATTCATTTTCGATTCAGATACCTAGCATAAAGAACCTAACTTAAAAAAACTCTAAAACTCAACGTAAAGATCTCAGAAACTCCTCAATTCAGCCCAATTCGAGGACGACATTCAAATTCAAGAATACATATCAAGAACATCAACTTTCAAACTCTTTTAGGACAAATTTCGCTGAACTAAGCATGTTTGGCGCGTAGGTGACCGAACCCAACGCTATGAAAGACTCACATACCTTGTAGGATCAATTCCTTGGCAAAATCCACAACCAAAAACCAATCGTTCTTGGCGAATCTTGCTTTTCCTCATCTCCTTTCTCTTCTTTTCTCTTTTCTCTTTTCTCCAAGACCTAGCGTAAAACTTCAACTTTTCTAAACTGGATAAAATCTGATTTTTGCCCCAATTAACTCCTAAAAATGAATTAGAATAATTAGGTGAGGAAAAGACTAAATTACCCTTCCAAATCCGGATTAGGCTTTCCTTATTCAAATAGCCCAACTTCCCAAGGGCATAACTCAGTCATACGAACTCTGAATTGCGCAAACTTAGCGGCATTGGAAATATTCTTCCAAGAGCTTTCCAACCATATCTAGAAATACACCTAAATCATCCTGAAATAGGAGTTTTGGCCATTTGAAGTTGACCAAAACTAAACTTATTCTAAATTAACAAAATTTCTAGATTTTCATTCTTTCCAAAAATGACTATTTCCAATTATTAGTTTATCCCTAGTTATTTTAAATTGCGAGACGTTACAATATCTCCCCCTTTGGAACATTCATCCTCGAATGAGATTACTCTTACTAGGCTAAGGGTGGTAACATCAAGTTCAAACGCCCAACAAGCAAATGCAAACAAACAACATGCTCACTCATAATTTAAAGAGTACTAAGAAGAGAATTAGTACCTTTTTCTGTACTTTCTCCGGATTCAAAGAGATGTGGATATCTCTTCTTCATATCCTCCTCAGCCTCCTAAGTATCTTCCTCAACAAATTGGTTCCTATAAAGGACTTTGACTGATGCTACCTCTTTTGTTCTCAACTTGCGAACTTGGCGATCTAGAATCTGAACCAGAATCTCTTCATAAGATAAACTATCCTTGATCCAAATATCTTCACTTGGTATGATCAATGAAGGATCTCTCATGCACTTTTTTCAACATAGAGACGTGGAAAACCGGATGAACCGAGACTAACTCTTATGGTAGCTCCAACTCATAATCTACTTTGCCAATCCTCTTGGCTATTCGATAAGGTCCAATATACCGGGGACTAAGCTTCCCCTTCTTACCAAACCTCATAACACCCTTCATGGGTGAAACTTTAAGATATACCCAATCATCTACTTCAAACTCTTACTCTCTTCTCCTAACATCAGTGTAGGATTTCTGACGACTCTATGCCATTTTTAGCCTCTCTTGAATCACTTTCACCTTCTCCATTGCTTGATGCACTAAATCTGGTCCTTCCAACCTAGCTTCACCAACTTCAAACCATCCAATAGGAGATCTGCATCTTCTCCCATAAAGAGCTTCATAAGGAGCCATTTGGATGCTAGAATGGTAACTATTGTTGTAAGCAAACTCAATGAGAGGTTGGTGATCATCCCAATTACCTTTGAAATCGATCACGAACGCCCTCAACATATCCTCTAGGGTCTAAATGGTGCGCTCTGCTTCACCATCAATCTGAGGATGAAAAGCAGTACTCAAGTTCACCTTTGAACCCAAGCCTTTATGAAAAGACTTCCAAAACTGTGCAGTAAATTGCGCACCTCTGTTTGAAATAATGGAGACTGGAACCCATGAAGTCTTACCACTTCTTGAATATATAGCTTAGCATAATCTTCTACTGAATGGGTAGTCTTCATCGGCAAAAAGTGGGCTGATTTTGTCATTCTATCGACAATCACCCAAATGGAATCATATTGCCTGCAAGACCTTGGTAAACCTGTGATGAAATCCATATTAATCATCTTCCACTTCCATTCCGGAAGTTCTACATTTTGAGCCAAACCATCGGGCCTTGGTGCTCTACTTTGACTTGTTGGCAATTCGGACACTTAGCGACAAATTCTGCAATGCCCTTCTTCATGCTATTCCACCAATACACTTCTCTCAAGTCACGATACATCTTCGTGGAACTCAGATGAATGGAATATCTGAAGCTATGAGCTTCCTCCATGATTCTTTCTTGGAGTCCATCCACCATTGGTACACACAATCTACCTTGGTTTCTCAATACACCATCTCCCCCTTGTTCAAAAGCTAATACTTTTTGCTTATGAACATTTGCCTTCAATTCAAGAAAATTTGGATCTCGGTCTTGCTTCTCTTTCACTTCTGACACTAATGAAGATTCAGCCCCATTCATCACCACTACTCCTCCTTCTGTGGAATCCATTAGTCGGACTCCTAAGCGTGCAAGTCTATGCACATCCTTTGCTAACTCTCTATTTTCTTCCTCAACATAGGCAGTACTACCCATAGACAACCTGCTTAAGGCATCAACAACAACATTAGCCTTACCTTGGTGATATAGAATACTAATGTAATAATCCTTAAGTAATTCCAACTACCTCATTTGTCTGAGATTAAGCTCTTTCTGAGTAAATACATACTGAAGACTTTTGTGATCAGTGAATACATCAACATGCACACCATACAAATAATGACGTCATATCTTCAAAGCAAATACTACCACAACCAACTCTAAGTCATGGGTGGGGTAATTCTTCTCATGGACTTTTAACTATTTGGAGGCATAAGCTATAACTTTGTCATTCTGCATTAATACACAACCCAAACTAACTCGAGATACATCACAATACACCACAAACCTTGAGTACCTTCTGGTAAGGTCAACACTAGGGCAGTAGTCAACCTCTTTTTCAATTCCTGAAAGCTTTTCTCACAAGCTTCAGACCATTGAAACTTCACTGTCTTCTGAGTTAACTTGGTCAAAGGGGACGAAATAGATGATAACCCCTCTACAAACCTTCTATAATATCTAGCCAAGCCCAAGAAACTCCTAATATCAGTTGGAGATATGGGTCTAGTCCAACTCTGCACTACCTCGATCTTTTAGGTATCAACTCTAATTCCATCACCGGAAACTATGTGACCCAAGAATGCCACAGACTCAAGCCAAAACTTGCATTTAGAGAACTTAGCATATAACTCCTTATCTTTCAATGTCTGAAGAACTATTATGAGATGGCTAGCATGCCCTTCTTCATTCCTTGAATAGATTAGTATGTCATCAATAAAGACGATAACAAACATATCTAAATAAGGTTTGAAAACTTTATTCATAAGGTCCATGAACGTTGTAGGTTCATTAGTCAAATTGAACGACATGACCAGAAATTCATAATTACCATAACGGGTCCTGAATGTTGTCTTGGGAATATCACACTCCCTTACTTTCAACTGATGGTAGCCAGACCTGAGGTAAATCTTAGAAAAACAAGAAGCACCTTGATGATGATCGAAAAAATCATCGATTCGAGGAAGAGGATAGTTTTTCTTGATGGTAACCTTGTTCAATTGGCGGTAATCTATACACATACTAAGGGAACAATCTTTCTTTCTCACAAATAAGACCGGACCGCCCAAGGTGAGACACTTGGTCAAATAAAACCTTGATCTAGGAGATCTTTCAACTGCTCTTTAAGCTCTTTCAACTCTGCTGGTGCCATTCTATATGGCAGAATAGATATAGGACGAGTATCTGGAAGAACATCTATACCGATGTCTATCTCTCTCTCAGGAGGGAATCCGGGTAGATCATTCGAAAAGACTTCTGGAAACTCTTTTACTACAGGAACTGACTGAATGAGAGGTATCTCAACACTTGAATCATTAACTCGGACTAAGTGATAGACACAACCCTTAGAAACCAACTTTTTTGCGTAATGAAACGACCTTTAGGCACTGCTGAACTACTTTTCCACTCTAAGACTGGCTCATTATGAACTTAGAACTTAACAACTCGAGTTCTACAATCAATGGAGGCATAACATGCATGAAGCCAATACATACCTAAAATGACATCAAAATCTACCATGTCTAACTCAATCAAATCAGCCATGGTGTCTTTGTGATTGATGGAAATGACACAATCAGGATATACGCTCTCAGTTAGAATAGACTCCCCAGCAGGTGTAGAAACACAAAAGGGTTTACAGAGTTTCTCAGGAAGAACATCAAACTTATTTGCGACATAAGGGGTTACAAAAGATAAACTTGCTCCTGGGTCTAGCAAAGCATAAACATCAAAAGCAAAGACTTTGATCATACCAGTGACAACATCTGGAGAGTTCTCTTACTCTTGGCGACTAGTGATCGTATAAAGATGGTTTGCTCCTCCGCTAGCACCGGAAGTAGCTCCTCTAGTTGCAGCATTGTCTGGTGGAGCAACTGATGAAGATTTGGCCCTATTGCCCTGATTTCCACTATTTTTCCTGTTCTTTAGGCACTCTTTCATGAAGTGACCCTCTTGTCCACACTTGAAGCAACCTGTCTGGCCATCACGACACTTACCTGGGTGGGTTCTACCACACCTAGCACATGCAGGAGCCTAGCTACCTCCTTGTGCCACACTTCCTTGAGACTGTGCAGGTCTAGCTCTGAAGTTCTGCGAATTCTAACCATTATGCTCACCTATGTTTCTGAGTGCAGGAGCACTAGCAGATGATGCAGCAGGTCCCTTTTACTTTTGCTGAAAGGAAGAACGGTTCACATTACCCTTCTGCTACCCAGACTCATTCCCTGTCTTAGATTTCTTATTTCTGAACTCTTCCCTATCCCTTAGCTTCTCTTCTTCAACCTGCTGCACATATACCATCAACCGCGATATATCCATGTCTCCAATTAGCATTGTTGTCTTGCCCTCTTTGCTTGATAGATAGGATAACCCAGCAACAAACAGACACATTCTACTACTCATATTCGCAACCATCTCCGAAGTATATCGGGATAGTTGGGTGAACTTCAACCCATACTCGTGAACACTCAGTGACTCCTGATTAATGGTAAGAAATTCTCATACCTTAGCTTCTTTCAGTTCTCGGGGAAAGAAACGCCCCAAGAAGGCCTCCTCAAAACCAGCCCAATGCACAGGTGGTGCATCCTCATCTCTACCCTCTTTCCACTGATCAAACCAAGTCCTAGCCACACTCTTCAATTGATATGCAGCTAGTTCAACTCGCTTAGTATCGGCAACATGCATAACCTCAAATACCTTCTTCAGTTCCTTAATAAAATTTTCCAGATCCTTTGTAGTGCTCGAACCTGTGAAACTTGGAGGATTCATCCTAAAGAACTCACGGATCCTCGAAGTGTCAGCTACTTCCTATTGGCTCCCTCTCTACTGCCCAGCTTGGTTGGTCACAACTTGGCCCAACATCCAGATAGCCTCACGAAACTCAACATTTGTAACTTCCCATTGTGGTTGCACTTCAGGTGCATTCGGTAACTCTTGCTCCTTAATATTATGCCTAGCAGGGCTACCTCTGACATTTCTTCATGGAGGCATGATTATCTGAAAACACGCGCAAGCACGAATTAGAAGGAAACTTTTTACAGATCAAACTTTAATGCACGAAATGAGTGTGAAAGATGTGAGAAATTTTCCTAAGTGTTGCATCCTCCTAAATATAGTTGTGGCGCACTTCACACCGATAACTAGGACTCTACAAACACGACTTCATAGACTCCCTAGGACTCTTGAACTTTGTGCTCTGATACCAAGTTTGTCATGCCCCGAGGCTACACCCCGGATGTGGCAGGCACTCGAGAACCATTGCTGGCCCCAAGCGAACCCTGGCCTGGCTTACTTACTCAGCGGAAGACTTAACTTAACAAGATAATCTTAAAACATAACTTTTAAAGAGATAAAACTTTGCCAAAACGGCAACTGAAATATTAAACAACATCTGAATGATACTGTAAAGACAACTGAACTACTAAGTGTCTATGAAGCCTCTAAAACAAGGAGGGATGTCGAGACAAGAGCCCGATCATCCTAACAATAAAATACTGAAAGCAAAGTAAAAGGAGTCCTCCAGAATAAAAGGAGGCTCACCAACAGACTTTGAGAGGCATTGCGTGTTGATCCTGGTTACCTGTGTCTGCATCATAATACGATGCAGACCAACTGGCATCAGTACATTGAATGTACGAGTATGCAAGTTGGAATACTAAACATAACATAGGCTTGAAAAGATTCTGAAAGAAACACTTACCTTGGCTCTTCTCAACTCATGAATAACTTGAACTTACTATAAAGCAATGAAACAGATGCAATATATGAAAAGCTTTATAAAACAGTAAAAGTAACTTAGTTCGTTAAAGAATATGCAATAACAGACTCAACTATAGTCATATTACAAATTAATATAGTTTCTGTGGGAGTTTCTCTAACCGACAACCACCACTATGAGCCTAAGTGGTGATACAACGTCTTGCCCACGCTGCCAGAACTGTCCTATATTTTGCCGTCATATAGAACGCTTTAACTTAGTGGATCCACTAGTCTATGCTAAAAGCATCTTAAGGAGTCATCTAAAAAGTATGATCATTTACTACCCATGATGGCTACATGGTTTATGGAGACTTGAGTTAATATGAACTCGCATCCCCATATCGGTGCTCAATACTACT